>JAFBJR010000138.1:2152411-2406222 GCA_016785285.1 Brachirus orientalis
ATGTATGTATACTGTATTAATACAGCATAAAGATTGCACATACATGTAGGTAGCAAACACATTTTAGGTTCCAACATTTGCTGTGCCATAAATTACAATGACATTTTAAATAAAAACATGTTCAGGGGGTTTCTTAAAGCATCCCCTATCATAAAATGTCTTGTTGAAATACAACACCATACTGTATCTACAACGTTTTTATTTAGTATATGCCATTACAGCACAGAAAGCCAGGTATACCTTTAATATACAGCCACGAAAGGTCATACTTACACGAATAATAATCTATTTCTTCCCCATTGTACAACAAAAAACTTTGATTGCAAAGTTTGCATTATATACAGATGATACTGCTCTATTCATAGTGTGCACATAGTGTTGCCACGCTGATTCTTCTCTTACCTTTTAATAACATCATACACACAGCTGACAGATAACCAATGATTAATGGTGTAGTGGTGAAATGAGGTCTGCCGCCGCCGCTGCTGCTGCTGCTGCTGCTGCTGCTGCTGTCTGAGGATAATGTTATGATCAGCTGCAAGGTGATGATTATTTTTTGTTCTCTTTGCTCTCATGCTCCCACGGCACCGGATCATTTTCCCCTTTGTTTGATCCTGTCTCCCTCTCATGCCAGAACTGCTCCACATCAGACAAGACAATCCCATCTTTGAGGCTCACCCTGTCTATCTCCCTCTCTCCCCGTCCTCCACGTCCTCCACTTTGTTCTTGCTGCGAGTCAGCTTTTCTGCTGGAACTTTGGCTGAAGCTTGATTGAAGGCTCCTCTCTCCTCGTAGCTGGACTGAGGTCTCTGGTCTGGGGCAAGGCGACTGGAGATTGGTAGGGTTGTGTGGTCCAGGATGTGGCTTGGCTGGAGGTTGTTTACGCAGGGTGAGGCGCCTCCACAGCCCCCTGTAGCCTTCTCTGAACTCTTCAGAGAGGGAGAGGACAATGAGAGGGTTCACCAGTGACATGGAGAAGGTGAGAAGCTGAGCTGAGAGGATGAGGGGGAGGGGAGGAGAGGAGAGGAAAGGCTGAGCTCCTTCAATCTCTTTTTCTGTAATATGACGCTCCCAAACCCATACAACCCACTGTGGAAGCCAGAGAATAGCGATAGCTACAGTGAGGCTGAATAACATCAAGGTGAGCTTTCTGGATCTGATCTGTGTGCGCAGATTCTGAGTCTTACTGGAGCGGCGCTGGCACTGGCCATAAGCCTTCCAGAAATACATCAGGGCAAAGCTGAGAGGTGCACAGTACACCAACAGGGGGTATGCTTTCACATACACAGTCATGAAATACCGGGCTTCAGGAGGAACCATTAGCTCGCACACTAACCCATGGATTCCTCTGTGGAGTGTAACAAATAGCCAGTGAGGGATGGTGACTGAGCAGGCAGACAGCCAGATGAAGAAAAGCACCACCAGGATGGAGCCAATGTGGATGCTCACTTGCTTGGTGGGATTGGACACGTAGCGGTAGCAGGCATTCGCCATGACTGCCACTGTGAAACTCTTTGCAGCCATGCAGGACTGGAGGAACCAGTCAGCCGTCTTGCACACCACCCAGCCCAGATCCCAGCTGCCCTTGGAGTAGAAGGCAGCCTTGAAGGGCATCGTGAATAGGAGCAACAGCCCGTCAGCAAACATCAGGTTGAAGATGAGGGAGTTGATGAGAGACAGTTTGCCTTTATGTGCATTTGAGAACAAGATGACCATCGCAGTGATATTACAAGCCACACCCAAGACACAGATGAGTCCCAGGATAGTTGGCACCAGGACCTTCAGTTCCTCAGGTTTCAGATGCTGGAAGGAGCTACGTTCATTTAACAACCACTTGTCTGAAGAGTTGTTGAATAAAGTTGCATTGTTCCCACTCAACCTCTCCATTCCTCTGGAATTCTGCCGATATGATGCAAGGAAAAGATACAAAAGTCAAAGGCAGCAAAGAGATAGAAAAAAAGATTTAAGGTAGATTTCCAAGAAGTTTGAGCCTTCTAAAAATAGATTTCGGAAATTGTGTGAAAATGTCCACGCTGTCTCGTGTCAGTGAGCCTATCAGTAATCACAGCGGAGTTCCTGTCTCCGGGTTTATCCTGAGACACAGTGATGCAGCTTCTGTGGCTGGTTTTAAAGGTGCTGTTTGACTGACAGCTGCTGTTACCAGCTGACAAAAAGTGCGTAATCCACAGCCTCGCGGGGGCCAATTAGAAGAACTCTGCATAATGTGCGCAGTATGACAGAGGAATGTATTGGATTTGTATTGTGAGCTAATGCTTGTGAATGAGTGATCATAGATTGAGATTTTCTTTGCAGTTTCCACAGACATAGATCCTTAAAGCTGTGGTACGTAACTTTTAAATATCAACAAATATCCATAACAAACCATCGTCATGTGAGTTCCCGCAAAACGGATTAAGTTTTTCAGCTCCACACTACCGTCTCTGTGTTTCTCAGTATAAAGGAGTTTAGATGCTGCATCGCCTCGAGACATTCCTGCACTGCACACAGGAAGTGATAAGTCAAACAGGTTGGAGTACGACTGAAAACATGAAGATGTTTTAGAAGTGAATTCTACTGCTCAAAAAACAAAACAAAACAAAAACGGGTCATTCAGCAGTTTAATTGAATAAATGCTTCTTGTCCCCGCCCGCCCCTGCACTGCTGCTATATACACACAAACACTCTGTCAGTCATGTCTGATGGCATAGGATAAACGATGCAGCATACAAATATTACTGTGTTATCTTTTCACAGAGAACAAACGGAGGCAGAATTAAAACATCAACTCATGCTCCCCCCAAAGAATCACTGTAATTTATACACTGCAGCTTTAACTGCTGGTTATTTTTTCCATCTATCTGTAATCCAAATCAATTTAGTCATTTTTCTATTTCTTTAGAGGCTCAGCAACCTTTATTTGCAAGTCAGTTTGTCTGTTTTTGAAGTGATATTTATGTGCAATTATAATAAACCATGAATAATTTGTAAGAAATTAACAAAACTGTCAGCAACTTTGAAGTCCGGGTGAAGAAGTGGATGTTTCCTCCCCTCTTTGCGACAGAACCAACTTCACATGTCCTACACTTTTGTCCACATGAGGACACCCTTGCTCAATAAACGGCAATGAAAAAGTCCAACACTGCAGGATTTGAACTTGCACAGCTTTATTCTTTTTTATTCAAAGAAAGTCCAGTAAGCATAAAGACTGCATGGTCATTAATTGCATTTCAATACATTCTGAACTATAAAAGTTTTTCTTGTTTCAATTAGAAGTGTCACAAAGAAGACATTACCGTTTAAAGGAATCACACTTAATAATTCCCTGATTTCACAGAGTTCATGTAGACCTTTTACTGCTTTCCTTTATGGGAGCTGGCTCACAACATAAATCAGAGACAAGTGAGGATGTTAAAAACTGATCAGGGAGCCGAGACTTCAAACACAACCTGCTGCTGTTTTCCACCACTGGTCTTCAGCAAGAGGAGGGATGTGGACAGTCATGCAATGCAACAACTTTAGGTCAAGCATTGATTACACTTCATGGCTCCTACTGGAGAAAGCAGGTTTTATTTTGATAGCACCTGAGACGATCTGTAGATGGTGACCAGCTGAAACCGATTCAGAAACAACACATGCAAAAACTAAATCAGGAGCCAGGCAGGCAATATGTAATGCTAAGAAATGTCAAGTTGACTTTCAGTAATATTGAGTGGGGATTTTTTTTTAACCAGCTACAGATCATTTTCAGTACTGTCCAAATAAACGTGTTGAGCAGAAATTGTTTTCATTTATTTAAGCAGGAATTTTACACTCTTGCTGTGGCTTTATTGTGTCTGATGTCATCTGACTGACTGCAATATGATAAGAGCGACAGTTACTTTGTACACACATCACTGCGCCCTCCTCTTTAACTCACAAGCATGATGCTTCAAGCACTTCCCGCTTGAAACCTAAGTGAAGCTGTTTTTAAGCTGTTTTAAGTTTAAAGACTGATTCTAGAGAGAAAATGAGGGCGAGGAAAAAAAAATCTAAAGTTAACATTTCATTTGAAACATTCATGCTCCTGCCTTGTACTCGGTAAACCCACCCACCCCACACCCATAACATCAAGCCCCAAGATACCAAAAGAAGGCACCACAGCTTCTAAACAGACTCAGTGACCAAGAGACGGACTCATAGAAACAACAGCATTAAATAAAACGATTGACACAGCCTGGACGGGCTTCATTCACATTACAGACAACAGTCTCAGCAGAGAGACACAGAACTGGTGCTAGAACGAGTGACTGTGTTGTGTCACAGGCAGAGAAAAACTCTCCCAATCAGAGATTAACAGTCTCATCCTTCTCTCTGGGAATTCTGAAGCAGAGTGCACTGTCCCCAAAGAGCAGCCTCAAAGACAGGGGGCACTGTTGCTACATGACATTAAGCCACCATCATGAAAGCTTGGTTTCTGTCTGTGTGCTCTTTTAAAAGTTGACCAGCTCCTTCAACTCGGGGTCCAAATGGCTGCTACCTCATGTTATTCATGCAGCAATCCTCTTGTTGCATAAATACACAAGCTTTGATTCCTCAGGTGTCTGCATTGGCTAAATAAATAAAATTCTCCATCAGTTTGAAGAATGAAAGTCCATTCTTGAAGAATCTTCCTCCACGTGTTGCACTGATTTCCCACTTCTCAGAATTCACTCAGTCCAACTTTCCACTTCGGTCACTGAAAACTCAGTTCTGTATGTCCACTGAGCAGCAAAAATAAAAATAAACAGACCAGCAGCAACGACACGTAGGGAGAGGAGGAGAAGGAAGGAGAGAGTAAGGAGTCCATCTCTCTCTCTCTCTCTCCTTTTAATGCCCACCCTCTCCCTGCAGCCACTGTCATGAGTGGAGATCAGGGGTCAGCTGGGCAGATCACCCTTTAGTTCACCTTGTCTTGAAAGATGTAGAGGTTGTTGGTGGCAGCCACAGCGATGATGTTCTCATGTGGGTGCCACGTGGTGTGAAGGATCTTCTTGCTGAAATCTAAGCTGTCTACGCTGATCTCATCTTTACGGCGTTTACCTCCTACACACACCTGGAAGAAACAAACGTATTACAATTACACGTATTACAAACGTGAAACGATTTAAAAACACTGATATCGCTTATGTTAAAGAAGTTTTATTAGTGTTTTGACCATGTTGGGTAGCAGAAGAAGTCCAAACCTGACAAAATTTTACCTGCTAGATTAAAATGACGAATGCACGGACCTATTGTTGTGTCATACTTCATTCTCTTTCCACCCCATACTCCCTGTCTACATCCATGGATGCGTTTAAAGAATACAAGGCCCCAAGCAAAATGGACCTAGGTGGCCCTACACTGAACTTTCTTTTTTGACTCCGCCAAAGCACAAGATCAATTAATGGGTCATACAAATGAAGGATCATACATATTTGATTGCATAATAAAAAATATTTTATTAATAAATGTCTTTCTAAATGCATCCATTAATCTATAAATATACTACTTTACAAAGTCATTCTTCATTTTGTATTTAAATGGGTTATAATGATAAAATTATCGAGAAACGTTACTAGAATTAAAGAATAGAAGAGTACAGAACAGAATACAATAGAACAGCATTCACGGTTATTGCACAGAAATGCTAACTGCACTTAACAATAGATTTAAATTAATGGCTATATTTGTTGAGTTTAGGATTTTAATAGGTGAATGATTCAAATTTTAAAAGAATTTATAAAAACATCATAAAACAGTTTTCCAGCTGCTTCAGCGGGCTCAGCTCAGTGCTTGTTGCAGTGCCTGTCTGTATTGCTACTTCAGTTATCAAATGAGGGTGAAAATGCTAAAGAAAGTCTCAGTTCCTCTTGAGGGACCCTGAGCCATTGCACTGCCTGATGACATGCAGTATATTAATCTCTCCAGCTTGTTCTGGCTGTAACTTGGAGTCTGCTGAGGACAAAGTTGACGAGTTAGGGAAGAAAGATGAGAGTTGTTGTTGTACCTTGCGAGGCTTGAGAATGGCTCTGGGTTTACTGTTTTCTCTGGACGCCTCCAGTGTGACGTCACGTTTGGTGTTGCGGTCAAACATTCGAAAGAAATTGTTATAGGAGCCGGTCATTATGACGCTGAAGAGACACAAAAAGAGTGGAGGGTTATTGAGATGGATGGATGGATGGAAGGATGAATGGATGGGGGATGGAGGGATGGAGGGGGTCTCACCTGTCTGATCCATTCCAGACACACTCAAACTTGTCAAAGATGCAGTCATTCTCATATAGAGAACAAAGTTTGCCACGCAAGTATTCATGAACCTGAAAACAAACAACAGCAAAAAAAAAGATTATTTAGACCCCCCACTGGTAAATATAACAACATAGCAGCCCACATGATGTCATTATTTCATGAACAGGCTAAAAATAACATTTGAAATTTGAATCAAGAGTAAATTTCTTTCTATCTACTTGTTGACTTTGTTGAATTTTTCATTTAATTTTGTGAGGTTGTTTACAAATCGCATTAAAATGGGGTAAAAACAAAGAAGCTCAATAAATTATCAACCAATTCTCCAAATCTGTCAACATGAATGTATATTATGCAAAGAAACCTTTTAAAAATGATGTGACGTTTATTGACAAAACTGAACATTAAAATCCCTTTTTAATGACCTCTTGCCACTGAAGTGTAGTACATTCACAGCCCACTGAGGAGGCTAAAGTCCACACTTTGGAAACCACTGATCTAAGCCACTTGATGGATTATGTGTGGAGTTTTCAAGCATCTAAATTTCCCCACACCGTCTTTAACTTCCATGTGCCCCACCTTCAGTCATCTATCCAGTCCTGGTGACCTATGCTAAGATGCTAGATAGCAGGCGGAGGCTGAGCATCAGTAGGACAGAGAATCCCCTGAGCCCAGCTGATGGCCTTATCAATCATGAGATGGCTTCTTCTGATCAGACAGTGTGGATCTGACCCCAGTGACCACACAGTGGGAGGTTCTGTCCTTCAGGGTGAATCAACTCTGACACTATCTGTCTCTTCTCAGGGACACAGTTGCCTCAGTATGCCCTCCTGGGCTAATCACTAACACTGACACAGCGACACTGAAACTGGATTATGTTGAGTGATTAGTCTGAAATCAATAAGTTTTTATTTGATCCAGGACTAACCAGTATTTGCCAGCTTCACCAGCTGAGAGGTATCTTTGGAGGCTTTCTGGATTTCAGCAAAGCACAAGTAAGCATGATGGAAGTGTACCTGGTATGTCTCCAGTGGTTTGTTCTCCATCTGAAGGTCCCACACTTTGACAGTAAGGTAGTCCCTCGTCATCAGGTAGCGCCCGTTGTGGCTGAACTTCACGTCTGAGATGGATGAGATGATTTCAGAGAAAAAAGAGCGGGTGGAGGGATCCTCTGGCTCTTCAAAGTCTAAGACAGAAAAGAGCAAGAAGCTGTCATCATCTGACATGAGAGAGCACATTTTTGCACCATTGGAGGCCGCCGCTTAGAAGAGATTCTTTTTCCTTTTGCGAGTCTTTACATCATTCACAGCAGGAAAACACTCTGCAGAATTTTTTGGGGGGTAAGTGGGGGCCTTCATTAGCGAACAATAACAGCCACAACAATGCCTGGGTGCTGAGTTTGCAGTGGCAGCTGCATCTCTTCACAGGATTATTTCTCTGTGTGTTTAGGGAGACAGTCATGGGTCAGCATGCTGGGTAAATATTGGTTATGATTCATATTGATTTTGGCAGCTGCTCATCGGTGTGCAGGCCAGCACACTGGGGATAAGAGCCAGGCATTCCATCGTTAGCTGTCAACTTATTGTTCCACCTCCTCCTTTTCTCCCTCCCTCCCTCCCTCCTCTTGGTACTCTCTATCGCTCCAAAAAATGCCCCCACCACTCTCTCCCGTCCCATCTCCTTCCTGCTCCTGAGCCAAGTCTTGGAGAACAGCTCCGATGTGTCAGCAGGGAGTCTAACAAGGGATGTGGAGAGAGAGATGGAAAAAATGGGAGGATGAGGAAAACAAATCAATGTCAAAGTCCTGGGCCCTTTTGAGCCCTGCTGGATTTTTTTATGTGTCAGTGAATGAGTGTTTGTGCATTAATGGATGCGTGCATGTATATATGCATTTGTCCCTGCCCTCCCTCCCCTTCCACTCCAGCGGTGTATAATAGGGTCCCTGGGGAGTTTGCAGGGGATCACTTTGGTCCCTATACCACTCTGTCCGTGGGCTCAGTGCTTTGGCAATCCTCCTCCATCCCTCCATCCTTTCCTCATCCACCCATCCATCCCCACATCCAGTAATCCATTCTCCATCTAATGCTGGTTGATACCAGCAGTCTCCTAGATTTATATTACGGGAGAGGATACATTGTGATTGTGTTTTTTATTGTTTGTGTAGAGGGTACAGGAGGATTTCATGGTATATATTTATTCATGTGTGTTTGTGGGGTACCTTTTTACCTCTTTTCTGGCATGAACACAGACCTTTTCAGGACCAACACTGTCCAGACACTGTTAGACTGTCCAAATGAACGGAAGTCAATGCAGTGTCCTTAGGAGACTAGCTGTGCAAAAAAAAACGTATGTGTGTGTGCGTGTGTGTGTGCGTGTGTGGCAGAGAGAGCAGGAGGGAGGGCATCGTATGTGGCTCTGAGCCATTCACGTTCATTCAGTGAGACAGTAGGTCCTGAGGCTAACAAGAGCACCTGCCGGTTTTATATGTGTCTGTGTGTGTGTGTGGTGTATCTCTGAATCCCACAAATTTACTCATACATTTTCCAAATACGATTCTTATTTAACCCTCACATTGCTCCTGTTAAATTAAACAGTCCATGTGTAAGCGCACGGTCCAGTGAGCACGTCAATATGTCTGAGGAAATAACTGACATTATTGAACAAGGCGTGTCCATGAGGGACTAATGTGGTTGCTTTTAAGACATTGATTTCCTGGCGAAAATGTCAATGTATTCATAATTCATTCCAACAAAGTGCATGCATGTGATGTGAAGCTTTAGAAAAGGCCGTTCATTGTTTGAGGCACATGCACTCTTGGTGGTGGTATGGAGCAGGTGGAAGGCTGCATGTCACAGCCACACAAAGGTGTTGCCGAAGCGGAATCATTGAGTGTGACTTTGCAGCATTAGTGCCATCATGCTGTATGTGTATCTGCTCTTCTGTTTTTTGCTGTCCACACATGAACAAGCAGCACTCTCTCCTGTTTCCAATTACAACAACAAAGATAGAGATAATGAGGTACAGTAGCATGAAAATAGTGATTAAAGCTGCAGTAGGAAGAAACACTAGAAAACTAATTGACTGTTGAGTTTAATCTGCAGGTG
Source organism: Brachirus orientalis (assembly GCA_016785285.1). NCBI lineage: Eukaryota > Metazoa > Chordata > Actinopteri > Pleuronectiformes > Soleidae > Brachirus > Brachirus orientalis. The sequence goes on from JAFBJR010000138.1 coordinate 2,161,759, forward strand.
CTTAAAGCTGCAGTGCATAACTTTTGGTGATTTTTGTTGTTGTTAATCTTATTATTCTGCCTCTATTTTGTCTTGGTAAACAAAAAAGAATGAATTATTTGTATGATGTGCCCTTCATCCAAAAACAGGTTCTGTCAAGCAATACTATCAGGCCTGATTCAGGGAGTGTTTGGGTGTGTACACCAGCAGCACAGGGGTGGGCAGGGGAAGCATTTGCCCTGCCTGCTGAACAGATGGGACTACTTTTGGTTTTCACTCACACTCCAACTTATTTGCAGCTGTTTCACTTTACTAGTGCAATGTTGCTGTTGTCTCTGTCAGCCTTGAGAGAAAAATGAATCACAGACAATAATGTTTATATTTAAAAGTTACAAAGAGATGGTCCTCTCTGCTCATGAGGTTAGGCTGCTTATAATGAATAGATACCCGCTCCCACCTGTAAACACCATATGTGTCCATGAGGCAAAGAGAGCAGGAATGCCTACAGCATGGTCATGTGCTGTATGCATACTCACATTTGCAGTGCCTGTCACAGAGAGCAGCCTGTCTCATGTCACAGAGGCGTATCGAGCCCTTGCTGCTGCTGTAGGCAAAGGTGTGACACTGCTGAGGGTGAAACTCGGCTGAGGTGATCACTTCCGTCAGCTCCTCCATGTTGGCTGGTTTGATGTCCACGATGTCTGAGAGACAGATGCTAAGGACAAACTCTCATTTGTAGGCAGGTTCCATTATGATTCACTCAAATGAAACATCATATAAACCTCAGGTAAATGTTAACAGTTTTGAATTTCATATCTGGAGACACTGATTTGTTTTATGTCTAAAGAGTTTTGAATCACAGACATCAGTCTCCACCTCCTGATCATAAATAAAAGGATACTGAAGCTGCGGTCAGTGATCTCCAGGTTCCACAGGTTCACCCTGAGGTCGTCAGTGGAGATGAACGTCTGAAGGTCGGAGTTGACCGAGATGGAGTTGATGTGATAGGTGTGGGCATTGCTGAACACACGCCTGGCTGTAGCCTCAACCATCAAGTCCATGGGCTGCAGCACTGGCACCTATTAGTTATCAGTTCAGAGAGGGGGGAAAGAAAATAAAATGAAAAAAAAAGGATAATCCTGAAGGTTTTGACTGATACAGCAGCCTACAGATATGTATCTGTAATCTGAGTGTGTGGATGTGCATGCACTTATCTGCATGAATTTTGTGAGCTTGAATATAAAGTGTTTGTGTGTGTGTACACAAGTTAGTGTGAGGCACAGACAGCCCCAGGGATTCAGATGACATTTACTGCACAAATCTTAATGCAACAGAAGCAGTGACTGAGGGGCTCCAGGCCTGTTTGATGAGCTACTTCAATCAGCCTGTATATCTAACTATTTATATGAAAGAACTCAGTGTGTCACAATAGAATATGTTATCTCAACCCCACTCACTGTAAACAAAGGTGTCCCACAAGGATCTATTTAAGCCCCTTTCTTATTTTCTATTTTTTTTTAATTACTTGGGTCATGGAATAGCTCCGGCTAAGCTACATTTAAATGCGGATGATACAGTTATATACACAATGTCACCATCTTTGAATCAAGCAAGAGAACTCCTTCAAGATGCAGCATACACTGACAAGTTATTGAAAAAAGACCAAAGCTGGGTTCCAAGCCAGGTCTACCACTCGACTTTTTTCCTAAAATTTCTATGGACCATGGACATGGAATGAGCTGCAAAACACAATTTCACTAGAGACACTGTCTTCTTTATAGACCCTCAAAGGTGTTTTATGGACCGTCATGAAAGAAGCACATTGTTTTGCATAGCACTTTATTATTTCTCCCTTTTTTTTACTTTCTTTTAACTACTTCCCTTTTAGCTTTTATATTCTGTTGTGTTTTATACCTGAAATTGTTGTGTCTCTGTAATTATTTGTACTATTTGTGCTAATATCTTGACCAGGACTCACTGAATGAAGAGATCTTGTATCTCAGTGGGATGGATGGATGGATGGATGGATGGATGGATAAATAAATAAAATAAATAAAATCTAATCAAATCTAACACAGGTACTTATTTACCCCCCTCCCCCCCCATGTCTCCATCTTCAGTCTCATGTATTGTAAGTACTGAAGAAGAGAGAAAAAGACAGAAAGCAAAGGAGGCAGAAAGTGAGATGACCTGAGGGCAGCACAGGCCCTGCTGAGGAATGATAACTGAATTCTGCAGATGATCCCTCTCTCTCTCTATATAATATATATATATATATATATATATATATATATATATATATATATATATATACACACACACACACACAGATTCATGGAGGTTCACCGTGCTGCTCCAGCTTCAAAGACACCCTGCATCAGTCTGCATGCAGCCCCCCGTTGGCCAGATAAAACCCAGACAAAGAGAGACGAGCGGGGAGGGAGAGAGAACAAATCGGCTGCTTCTCCCCTCTTTCTGTCGTTCACTGCTGGCACTGACAGACGGACATGGCAGCCCAGCAGGCTGCTGCATCTCCATGGGTGTCACTTCATTTCCATGTCTTTCACTGGCTGTCCAAAGAGACATGGTCCTTATTAACCCATAACCCCACAAACACTGACAGTTGCACTATTAAGCTTGGCCCAGCACCTTCAAACAACCTCATATGTTTTTCCTTGTTGCACGTAAAGCAGAATATCTCAAACATATTCCTTGTATTCTTGCGAAGCACAAGTTATCACTGTATTTAAAAGTAGTTTCTCCTGTTACAGCAAACACAAAACAATTATGCACGTTTTATGTTTAATGGATATTACAAAAGTATACTATTATGAATTTTTTTTTTTTGTGGCTATATTTCAGACTGATTTTTCAGGTTTTACCTTCTCTTCCTCTGCTTTATTGCTTTATTGAAAGGATTTTAAAGTCTTTAAATGGGATTGTCACAGTCCTGGACTGTTCTCCAGGTTGCTATGATCCCCTCAACGGCCAGACAAAGGGGGGCGACACGCTGAACACAGCGCTAATCTACTATGGCAGACACACACACATACACGCACAATGTGCCTGTCTGCTTTGTGTGAAAATTAAAGTGGTATTGGAGTGATAAGAATGAGGGGATGATCCTTTCGTGGTCTTCACCTCACTGCACATATTGAGCGCTCATTTCCACTTTGTTCTGCCAGCCGAAGTTCAAATTAGCCCAAACAGGCCGAAATGTGCGTCTTTCATTGACCAGCTGAAAAACATGGCATATATACGACATCCATCTAGCATTAAAAAGAGAAAATAAATAGACTACATGAAAATATACTCCAGCATTGTATGCATTGTGAAGATGTTTGCGCAGGATTAAAAGCTATTAGCTGAATGCTAATTGCTGATTTACTGTTATCAGTTTACACTGTTCTTATTCAGTATTTGGGCTCCAAACTGAGGATAGGCATTTGTCACATTTTGACATTTATGTCACAATACAAAGATCATACAACTCATGCTTACGAGTGATACTACTGTGATAAAAGTTACATTTTGGGGTCCTGTTGTTATGCATCAACAGCAATAAATGCCCCTAAAGAAAGATATGTGCATCTTTAAGGGGCAGTATATGTATAAGTATATGTATAAGTGCGGCCCACTGTTTACTGGTGTGTGAAAAAGGATGGGTTGTATGCAGAGGTCAAATTGACTATCAGTATTTGGTGTATGTGCAAAAAATAAGTAATTCTAATCTAATGCTATTTTACTGCCAGCAGCTGGATATCTTAGCTTAGCATAATGACTGGAAACAAGAGGAAACAGCTCGCCTATGGGTAACAAGATTAATATACCTGCCTATCTAATTGACACTTTTCCTGTTATTTAATATTTACAAAAACACTGAGCAGGTTATACACGCAAACATTCAGTATGCCATATATACTGTATCATGTTTATTAGTAATGTTTGGTTCGACAAGACTATTTGTTGTCCCAATGTTAAATGTGTTTAAGCTCTGATAGTGCCTTAAAGACTAAAAATAAATATTTATGTAATTTTTTTTATGTTTAATATTCATAGAATAATGGCTCTTCATGAGTCTTGTTAGTTATTAATATTCTGCCTGTAGGATATTGTTATCGACTGGTAGTGCTAACGTTGGTAACCCTAGTTTTGGGCGAACTCCTCTTACCCGTAGCGAGGTGATGGTCGACGGGTCTCTGATGCGTCCATCCTCATCCTTCAGGTTGTAGCCCTCAGGACGCTTGTCTCTCTCACTGATCTTCCAGAGCTTCACTGTCTTATCTGGAATAGACAACACACACACACAGAAGTTATGATACAGATCACAGCTCACCACTGTGAAGCTCAGATACAAGATGGATGCGGGGGGTTGGGCAGCCAATCTGGCATGTAGCTGGGCAGGAGCCAGCGAGGATGATGAATTGTGACTCCAGTGTAGATTCTGGTGTCAGTGATATCAATCTACAAGTTGACTTCATTTCCTTGCTGCAGTGTGTGCTCCCCCTGAAAAAGCCATCTGTGTGCTTTTCTAGTTTGCAATCACATAAACACTGGTTACACCCCAGCTTCTCAGTGAAGTGGGTGGCAGCAGCAGTCAGGTTGTTGTGTTGTGTTTTTTTTTTTTGTTTTTTTTTTTTTAATTTCCACTGTGAATATCTGTGTCAGACTGACGAGGCCATCACCACAGGCACCTCCACCATCTGCTCCAGCCACCACTAGCACTACTGCAGCAGTCATGCATGAAGCCAAAAATCTGCAAGATGTCTCTCCATGTCTGATGTGTTTGCGTAGCTTATGGATCGAGTGCATGCATGGGATGTGGTGGCACATTATAGATACAGTATATGCATGTGCGAGTGTCATCCTGCTGTGTCTTCAAGTCCTCGGCATTAAACGGCTTTTGCTGGTGGCACTCACTCAGTCAAGCACAACAATACATTTTGAAGTGAAATTAATAACGCCGCCTTTCGTCTGACTATTCTGCCACATGAATCATGTCGTTAGATGACACTTTTGATGACAAAATAACAACGTTACACCCACGTTCAAACGCAAAGTCTCAACACATCTGTGGTCCCTTTGACCATTTGTCCGCCTAGTGTTGCTCCTGCAGAAGAAGGGAAGGCTCGGCTAAGTGACTGACCGTTAGTGGAGAGAAGGAAGTAGGCGGCGTTCTGTTGAGGAAGCCATTTGATCTTGTTGATCTTCTCCTCAATCTCCAAACTCTTCAGGTAGTCAAACTCTGGCTCGTGACTCTGGAATGTGCTGTAAACATTGTATTCCCCTCGACGCTGAGGCTGGCTCTTACTCTGAATGAGGAGGAAGGCAGGGAAAAACAGTTAGAGACTCTTCACTGTTGGTTTCTGATGACTGATGTAAAAGAGACCATTATTTACTGTACATCTAATTCAGCATGACGAGCTGCATTCCTTCATCATGTGAAAAATTAGGAAATATATCATTATTCACTTTCTTGTCACTGTATGTTGAATATAAATCTAAATTAATCAAAATAAATCAAATTATTCCTCTAACAATGTATCAGTATCATTGATATTGTTACTTACAGTATATTCTAGGGCTGCAACTAATCATTATTTTCATAATTTATTAATGTGTTTATTATTTTCTCAATGAATCATGTTATCATCTGATTCATAAAATGTCAAAAAAAAAAATGTTGACCAGTGTTTCCAAAACCTGGAAATGACGATGTTCCCAAATTAATGATTCCTAATAATTTCTTTGTTATATGGAGCAAACAAACCAGAAAACCAGAAAAAGAATTTATATGCACTATAATATACAGTTATGGCTTCACAGTTACATGCAATGTTGAATTTGACACACATTTTAATCGTAAAATATTTGGTATCATTGGAAACTTCATAATTATGGTCCAAGCAAAGCCTCACAGATTGATTGCTTGTAGTTTTAAGATATTCACTGTTGCATTTCCAGAACACAACCACTATATATTAAAAAGGAACTTAAAAGTTTTGAATGATTTTAACAGTGGGGCAGTATAATTATTGTAGCACTCTCAGTATTTCCTACCTCCTGCTCCCTCTGGAAGACAACAACTCTGCCTCCTTTATCCCCGGTGGCCAACAGCTCCCCTGTTGAGTTAAACTCCACCGTTGAGATAATGTCAGCTGCAACGCAGGAAACAGAGCAGAGAGAGAGGAAAATGTCAGTGTCAATGTGCACAAAGCTGTCAAGGTATAAGTCAGACAAAAAGAAAGGCCTTTAAGTGAGATCTGGTACAGTGACCTCTGGAAAACACATCAGAGTAGGGAGGGGAATCTCATCTCTAACCCACAGAGGATCCTCTGGCACAGATAACCTAGTTTGGAGAAATATGGGTTACAGGACAAACCGATAGATGAGTCACTGCATGATATAAACTAATTCAGCCCAGTGTTTTACTGAAGTGAGCCAATCTGCGTCTTTTCATTGCACTTTTGCTTTCACCACACTAATAATGCCATTCATCTGTCTTCCCTGTTGGCTGTGAGACCACATGCTGCTCAGTGACTCTCCTGCTCCTTCATTAAAAAAAAAAAAAAAGTGGTAATAAACCATACATTCTCTTCCGATGATACACATCACTGCTGATTTTTAAAAATCCAATCTAGGTGGTGCATCAACAGGACAGTAGAAAGATCATATTGATTTTTCTATTCTGCATCTTTATCATATCTTAGTGCTGCCACATCGCTACAGTATAATCTCCCCAAAAAGTGAATAACAGACACCTACCCTTAAGGTAGCTTTTCCTCTCCTCCTCAAAGACATACATTTGCCTGGATTTAGGAGAGGCTAATGGTGACTGTAATTAATATGTAGCCTCAGGCTAAAAGGGCACAACATAATGTCTGTCTCACACATATTCACACACACACACACACGTACAGCAGAGGCTAGCCCTCAGTATAATAGTGAAAATAATGTGAGACAGAGGTAGAGAGAGAAAAAGAGAGTGAGCTTGTTGTTTTGTATCCCCCACGCCCTCTGTGGACCTGCTACTGGCGGAGCTCTGAACAGGAGAGGGGAATGTTGCTATGGAGACAGTTTTCATCTCTAGCAGTCAGAGTGTGTGTGTGTGTGTGCCAATAGCACTCAGACTTTGTTGCTGATGCTAGCTGTAATTCAGCAGACAGAGTCAGTGCTGCAATAGAGTGAAAACCTGCTTCTGCATCTGGGGGAGTGTGTGCCATTTAATGCAGTACACAACTTCAGACAATGGAGTCCCGATGGACTGGCTCATCGTTTCACATGAAGCTGCTGTGTACGGTGGAAATAACAAAGTGTCATGTGCGTATGTGTGTGTGTGTTCCAGTGGTTTAATTCAATTGCTAGAGAGAGAGAGAGAGGGAGAGAGGGAAAAGCCACAGACAGATACGAGACCAGATGGAGTCTTGTGGCCATGCATCGGAGCTGCCGAGGAGGGGGTTGGGTGGTGGGAATCCTAATCATATTTGAATCTAGAAGGTAATAACTTTTTTAACAGAGTAGACTCACTCTGACCTAATTTAATCCTGAGAGGACCCCACTGAATGAAACACCAGTTTTGCACACAGACACAAAAATTGTATATATTGACCCCTGAATGCACAGGGCTGTACATGTGCACCACACACACACTCACAGTCACACACAATATTGTCTTCCCCAGTACCATCAAGCCAAAGCCAGTGGTGTGAATCGAGTGGAATCTGCTTAGCAGTCAGCATTCTTGTATCTAAGCCTCCCTCTCTCTTTGTCCTTCATACTCCTCTTTTTTCCTGTCTCCCCCATTTCCCTCTCTCCTTCCCTGATCATCAACACATTAAGTCACTGAGGAGAAACAGTAACTGATGGCTGCTGTTTAACGGGTTTACACAAGCATGCATCCTTCCGTCATCGCAGTAAATGCAGAATCAGGCACAACCGGTGAGCGGAAACTCATAACGTGACGGAACGCTTCCAGGAACGACTTTTCCACCCATGCAGATGTATTCTAACCAGACAGCTTCACGGACCTGTGTTTAAATTGCAGCATTTTTTTTTTATTTTGCCAGAAGAAATTTCATCAGAGGGAACAAATTGATTAGCAGCAGACCTGCAGGTGGGCAGTGTCTCCTGAATGATTTCCACCTGCGTCAGATCACGTTTTTAGTACGAACAGCAGCAGGGTCAAAGAAGAGTGGAATTAGCAGCTGGGTGGTAATTCTTCTGAACAAATGTGTGCTTACAATCTCTCTCTCTCTCTCTCTCTCTCACACACACACACAGCTTCATCAGCAGACCATAACCAGATGAAGCCCATAAATCCTGTGGTCAGCCAGGTCTGACACAGACAGGTCAGAGCGTCTTGATGCATCAGAGATAACACACATCCATCACCAGTAATAACACAGACACATCTGTTGGCCTGCTGCTGTCATGTGTATGTGTACAAGTTAAATAAAACAGACATGGCCACCACTCTTACCTGCTTCTATTCTCCAACGTGAACTGCAATAACACCCGTCAGCATGCAATACAGAATTGTGCGTCAAACCAATTGGATGGAAACATAGATATGCATTGATTCTGGAATGAAAACCGTGAACGAGGAGCCAGAAACATGGGGAGTGGAATGAGGATATTGAATGTATTTATAGATACCCACAAGCCTTCAACCATCTATCACACATAACAGAAGGGGCCACTAAAAGAAATGATTGTAATGGGGGGAGGGGGGGCGTGAGTCTAGGGATGGAGGTTTGTTGCATGTTGCACTAAATAGGTCAACAAAAAGTACAGTGAGTCCCATCAGTAGAGAGGAAAGGAAAAGCCAAAATAACACCGTGGCTAACCTCCAGACAGCACACAATCCTGTCAGGGTTGAAAAACACACAACTAAAAAAACCAGTGGCAGTGGAGGGTTTTGTGTGCCTATATGTGGAAAGACAATTGTATAAGTGGTGTGAAGTAAGTTCAGGTAGAGGGAGGTACGTGAGCAACATGGTGTTGTGTAAATGTTGGACTCAGAGAAGAGAGGATTACATTGAGCTGCCTACGTCAAAGGATCAGACTGAGGGATAATTCTGGTCTCTTTCACTCGCTGCTCTCCTTCCTTCTAATGATAACAAATATTATGCATCTGTCAGCACATCTTTTTCTTCCAGGAACATTTTATGTAGGAATTATGAACATACAAGCCCATCTTTGTGGTCCTATGGTTTTGTTTGACATCAGCAACAAAGGAGATCCAATCAAATTTTGAACAAGCCCAGCTACCTCCTGGTCTGATACCCAGTCACATGATCAAGGGTGTATTAGGCTTTAATAGTGGCACACAAAGCAGCAGAGAACAACGCAGCTCTCCTCATCTGAAGAGCATGACTCTTTGTAAGATCTGGAGTGAACAAGCTAATTAACCTGGTTTCTCCAGGATCATCCCCTTGAGATGTGTGTGAATGTGTGCATACTCTTTTGTGCGTCCTGTGTGTGCATGTGCCTTCCTGTATCCCCACTCTCCCCCCACAGGGAGCTGATGGTGGAATGGGCGAGACATGTTACTGCTTCACTCCTCACACTTCATTAACACGTTGGCGTGGCACACATCGGACTACAGACAAAACATGGGACAGGTCGAAACAGAAGGAGAGGACAGGTGGTGCGAAAGGGAGTGAAACAAGTAACCGAGCCTTGCAAGTGCTGAGCTGAATGCCAAGAGGATTCATTTCAAATGCTTCTTATTTGGTATTCTCTCAGAAATTGAAGATGTGGGGGGGGGGTGAAGTGGGGGCATAGAAAATTATAATCCACCACCAAAACAAAAACTCTCATCGTCTCTGTCTGTCTGCATGTGCTGCTTTGGTGCGACTCCTTTCATCTTCCTTGTTTTCAAGACTGGGATGAATCAAAGATGAGCTGTTGTAAAAAAAAAACAACATCCAAAAAAAAAAAAAAAAAAAAAAATGCATTCCATGACCTTAAAAAAAAAAAAAAAAAAAAAAAACATGCATTCCATGACCTTATCAACAAAACATAAAGCACTTCTAGTGTCGCCGCCTCCTCGACACATAGGACACAGGAATTAGCTATCACAACTTACAAATGCAACCCATTATAAAGTCCAGAAAGGTCAAACTCTGTTAAGCCTGCAGGCTAGCAGCGCTCTGGATGACTCACACACAACACATCTATCACAGCCGCACCTTAAATCCACTCCCCATGACGCTATTGAGACATACAGTATTTTTTGCGGGTTGAGGATATTTCTTTTGCAACAGTCGTACAGTAGCAACACCAGGGGTATTTTTAATACAGTCTCATTAAATTTAATGGAACTGCGGACTTAATAAGAAGCTAATCAAGAGATGAAAGCAGCTGCTGAATAAGGAGTGTGGCTCTCCCCAACTTCACAGCTTGCCATTAAGCCCCTTGCCACCCTGACACCACCCCCCAATATACGCAGCACACATAGGCATTATCTTTTTCATGCTACAGCGGCAAGGCGGGGCTCTGCGTTTTGAGTGTTCGCAGAGTGAATAATGGATGGGACCTGGGGGGGTATGGTGGGATAAGTCTTTTTTTATGCCGGGGTCTTAAAGTGTGGCCCCAGGCCGTTTGCCTTGGCACAAGCATCCAGGCTCGCTCCTGCTCTCATCAGCATCAGCATCAGCAGGAGCCGCAATAAAGGCTGTGGGATCTCTGTTCCGGGTTTGCATCAGTATTCAGCAACAGGGGTTACAACACACTCAGGCTTGTATCGTATCAAGCAGACATACAGGATACAAACAGCAAATGCAAGAGAGTGAGAAAGAGAGAGCAGGGGAGAGAGGGAGGAAGGGATTACATGTCCTACCAATAGATCTTTAGGTCATTGTTCCGGTAGCTAAATTGTAAAGGACCAGAAATCAATACTGAAGCAGACGTTAGGTCAGGTCCTGCCTCGCAGCAAGGAAGCTATTTACATTTTTAGATCCACTGTGGCGTTGGTGTACCAGCACTTGACAGTTTCATCCATTACTGAAAACACATTCAAGGTGGAGATTATAACAATCAAGTAACACCCATGTTGTAGGAGTGAAACGGTACATTGATTTAACACATACTTAGAACACAACTGCTTTGAATCATGCACACACACACACAAACACAGAGCGCAGAGCCATCCATTCTGTCACCATTAGTACTGTGTCATGTGCAGGAAGATGGTGAATGCAAATTACAGTGTAATGCAATTTTCTTTCCTCTGGACCATAGACTGTTTGTAAAAATGGAAAAAGTCACCCAGTTTGAAAAGTGAAGCCCAGGAAGCAGGACAAAAGTAGCAGTTAGCCATCAGGGGGCGACTCCACTGATTACAAAAAATAATAATAATAATAATAATAATAATAAAAAAACAAAAAAAAAGGAAGTCTCTGAGAATTTAACCTACTTCTCACATTATTTATAACAAGTTATTCTTAATCGCTGGTTTCAGGTTTTCTTTACTTGAACATGATGTCAATTTGTTAAGACTTTCTAACTTAGAGGAAACTAGACAAAAAAAGTGATTGACAACTGGTTTTATCCATTAGGTGTCTGGTTGCAGGTGATGTCGGTGAATTTTCGGTTGCATTCAAACTGCAAATGTCAAGGCTACAAAACTGGAGTTTGTTTTGCGACCACGTCCATTTTCATATACATTCTATGAACTAGATAACACAGTTTGTAGAAACTTAAGTGTTGAGGAGACTTTGAAATGTAATACTCAACCATAAATGACTAGTTTTGTCAGTGTAACCACCCACAGATCCAGTGAGGCGTGGGATTGGTGCAAGGCAAAGGTCAGGAGGAGTGACATCATTTAAAATGTGACATCATTAAAGTGTCCTGCTGCTGTGGCACAGCCCGAGGGGAAACCCTTACCAGCTCATCGACACTCATCAGGGACCTTTGTGTATGCATGTGAGAGCAAATGTGTGTGCATGTGTGCGTGTGGTCTGAATGGACGTTGCCTGATGGAACATGTGCACTTTGCTGAATTTATGAGGAGCGCAATGGACCCAGACACCGGCTCATATGATCTTTGGCTTCAAACTGACTTCATACCATTTATGTGACACGATGTAAGGAAGTAAATGGACGCACACATACACCCATTCATGATATATGAGGTGTGACGATCAGCCATAAATTATGGCTATAATAAAATACAACAAAAGTCGACTCTCATTGTTTGAAAAGCACAGATGGGCCACCGACTAGACAGTCTTTTCTTTAAGGAGACACATTTTACAACCTGTAAAACTCTAATCCACTTTTTCTTGATCAAAGAAATGAGACAGAGACAAGGACAGAAGCTGGAGGAAGCTCCCCTCCTGGTTTTCCTCTCAGCACACACATCGCACAAAGATATCCATCACACCCACTCCCACCCCCACTTCACTTCCTCCTGCTATGAACCACTGACTGTGTGTTTAGCAATGACAGGGAATCATCTATAAGTGCCGGGAGCTACGCAAATGATGATGCTCTCCTGCGTTTAAATTAAAAAAGAAACAATGAAGAATGCAGCAGGAGAACGTGTCGGGCTGAGAATGAGCTCTGACTTTGACTCTCCTCCAACCTGCACTGGCGTCAGTAACCTGAGCTAATGGTAAATCCAAGAAGGCACTGAGGCCTGACCCACCCTGCAGCCACACACACCTTCCAACAACCTCTATACTACACTCATTTTCTTTCCTGTAGACAACGTCAGGGTTGATCGAGCAACCTATAATTGATTTCTTCGGTTATTTTGATAATCCAAATTTCTATTTTGTCCAATTGTGTTTCCTTTTTTTTAAATTATGTGGGTGGCAAAAATGGTGTGACATAAATTGAAGGCTTTCCCAGTGCTGGAGCAACTAAAACAGACCATTTTGCAAGACATTTAATGGGGGATCAATATCATCCAGGTCTTCTTTAATGTGATGATTTTCTTTGTTTGTGAAATACGTAAAATGTTGATTGACTATAACAGGCTGTGTGAATACAATCACAGTTATGTTGATGATTGAAATGAAAACAGACGTTTTACACTTGTAATTGACAAAACAATTATCTGATTTGTTTAAAGGATGCATTGCAAATGAATCAATAATGATAGTGATCATAAATTACAGCCCTTAACGAAAGACATTACACACAAGGGCAGCTAATGATGTTGATGTTATGCTTTGCCTGTATAATGAAAAGCTCTCGGTCCGCAATGGTTTTATTATTTTGTAATAACTGCACTTAACGTCCATGTTAGCACTCTGCATAATCATTATATATGCATGGCACTTTGACTGTAATGACATCCGGAGTAACTTTTACCTGTAAATCAGTGTTTAATGTTGTTTCGTTGAGCTAAGCAGCTTGCAGAGGACAGATGGTGCTGATTGGTGGAACATAAGGGAACTATTAAGAGGATGTTTAAGAAGCTGTTGTGTGGTCAGTGAGGAGAAACTCACCCGTGCACAGGGGCAGCATTTATGGCTTTGCAACATCTATAGCTATTGTACAGTGCACGGTTATGTAGATGTCAAAAGTGCATGTGTATGTGTACTTGTATTTGTTATGTCTTTCGGAATTTCTGGCATAAAAACTGACCTTGTCAGGACCAGACGTCCTCATGGAGACCAAAACCTTTTTCTGAGGAAATGGTTATGATGAGGGCTATGCTTTGAATTGAAGTTGGGTTAAAATTAGGATTAGACATTAACTGTTTTTGGTTAAGGTTAGGGTTTACAGTGTCCAATGCTGTGTCCTAAGAAGAATAGCTGTGCAAACTTGTGTGTGTGTTTGCGTGTGTGTGAAAGGAGGGATCCATATTTCAATGTGCTGCCTCCTTAAATTAGGCCACCTTCCCTGTGTCTGTCTCCTTCTATCAACAAGTGAATGCAAAATGAGGAAAATACATTTTAGTCATGATTTATTTTTAACTGCAGCACATAAACAGCTTTATTTCCTTGTCCATACAGATAATCCGAGACAGTATGGTCTTTATAAATATAGTAGGTTAATGGCACACCACTACTGACACACTACACACCAACCTCCACCTGAATGTAATATATTGTCTCATCTTTAATTCATATGCTTATATACGCTTGTATTGTTATTTAATTAGTTTTTACTTACTATTACGTTTTATCATTTGCCTAATAGTTCGCCTGAATCATTTCATGATATCATGCAGTCGCTGACACATGCTGTCATCTCTCCATAGCAACAGTCTCATCACAGGTCAACATGACTGGCTTTAAATACCTTCGGTTGCATAGTTGTGGTCGCGAAGGAAGCTGTTGTTGATTTTCCGGGTGTCACTTTCCTCCTCCATTGATAAATCGACAGGTTTGGGATCCTGAAAGCGGCAGACCTGCTCCCATCATGCCCGGTACCGTCAGCAGGCGGACTGTGGGACCAGCAGGTGGGCTGTCATGGTTCCAGGTCACCGGTGGAATACTGCACACACGACCGCGATCCAATACCTGTGATTCAGCCAAACCGGTCCGCGAAGCAGAAACGTGTGCCGATCCCAACAGTGGATTTAAGGAGCCGGGGGGATTAAAGAGCGTTACGTCCTCTGTTTTAGATGATTCATCGGCACGAATGTACTCCCCGCTCAAAGAAATAACCAACACATGCTCTTCACCACCATCATCATCGTCATCACCTCAGAACTCTTATGTCCTCCTGTAGGTGGATGAATCCGCAGAAACGCACTTCAGTGTCTGGTGGATTATTTGGTTTAGATTAGACAGACTGGATTTGCCTCCTCTCCTCTCTCTCTCTCTCTCTCTGAACCAGTGGGGTAATGCGTCAACAAGCTTTCTCCGTTCGCTTCAGTGTTTCCATATCAAGACTCCCAGAAGTTGGACATTGCTATTTTATTCTGTCTCTGATCCTGCAAAGTCCCCCCTCTCTCTCTCTCTCTCTCTCTCTCTCTCATTCCCTTGTCTGTCTGCGGATCTGGTTCACCGGCAGCTCAGCTGACTCACTGCGCCATCCTGTGCTGTAGCTACCCACTGATGTGCTGCTGCTGCTGCTGCTGCTGCTGCGCCTCAGCAGAGGTCGGCCCCTCCCATGCTGCCTGACGGCTGCCTCCTGAAAACCGCAGATGTGACGCTGAGTCGAACCATTACAGAAAAGTCCAGATCAGGCACCACTGAAGGTCCTTTTTCTTAAAAAAAAAATTGTGAGGGGGACAACGTTTTTTTCATTCATTCATTTATTGTCTACTGCTTAAAGCAGAACTATGCATTTTTTTAACCCTAACTTAACAGCCTTGGAGTCATTATGCTGGTTAAATGGCTTGTTGTGGAGAGATTGGGGACTTTCTCCACTATCCTACCCTATCCTCTGTTTGCAGAAATCCAGCCTTGCACAATCAGGGCCTCCATCCTGGACTCCACAGAGTCAGGAGGTCTTGCGGAAGTCCTGGTTCTTGTGACACAACACAAATAGCTCAACATTCATCACTGCCGGAAAAAGAAGCAAAGAAAAAATATTGTCGGTGGAAACGAAGAAGAGGAAATTATTGTCGATTGCGTGAGGGGCCACACACGGGTGAGAGTAAGACCGGCTTTTTGTGGAAGGCAAGACGCATGCAAAACCGATGCCAACCAGCAGTGACATGGCTCCCAACTCCAATGACAATCAATGCACATGGCCAAGAGAGGGGAAGGGAAAGGGGGAGCAAGTTTTTATGAGGGTGAGGATAAAGCGCTAGACAATGGGTGGATGTTTTTGTTGGTGTTGTAAAAACATGTACCCCAAAAACTGTGAGCAGACTTTCTGCTTTAAAGGCCCATTTATACTCAAAAGACGAACACAGACCGAGCCTTTCATTCGTACTTTGTGTTAATTTCGCTCACTGTGCACGTCACAGGAGAGCTTATGATGATGGCTAAAATGGAGCAATACCACAGAAAATCAGGGGGGCACTATAGATTCAATAGTTTGACGAGGCAGGAAGTGACTATACATGAAGAGTCTATACATGTAGTTAAAAATTAGGGAAAGTTTCCAGACTTAGAATCATTGGTCTTACATTCTGCTGTTTATCAAGCAAATAAAATATCCTCTTCAACGGACGCCATGTTTTTTTGCCTGCAACTTGTCACTCGGCACTGCCCTCTGGAGTACGTATTGGGTAATGTCCATACCAATACAAAAGACACACGGGGACATGTAGAAGAGGATAATATCCTCTTCTACATAAATGGACTTTAAAAAAACAGACCAAAATTTAGTATAGAAGGTCCTTTATCCTCCACATGAGGGTCATGGAAAGCTGGAGCCAATCCCAGCTGACCATTCACTCTCACATTCCTGCCTGTGGTCAGTTAACCTCTGCATGTTTTCAGACTCTGGGTGGAAAATGGAGTACCTGGAGCAAACCCACGCACATCTGGGGAAAATACGTAAACCCCTTACAGAGAGGCCCCTCGGTCAGACTGAGTCACGAACCCGGTTCTTTTTGCTGTAAGGCAGCACTGCTTGCCACTATGACACCGTGTGTCATACAGCTTTAGTTTTCATCAAATAAAATAAATTGATTTGATCACAGAAAACCTTCAGACAGGCCAAATAACAGCAGATACCTGTTAAAGTTAAATACACGTTAATAGAAGAATAGGTTACCAGTAAAATAAAATAAAGGTAGTTATGTAGTTAGTTAGGTAGTTAATATTGTTTTGTAGGCTAATGATTTTCAGGCAGTGAGAGGCACATTCAATAGCAACATATGTTTGGGACTCCCATTTTTCCTCCGCTGTATTTCAGTCAACAGTGCAGTCCTATACACTTTATTCACACTACCAGACTTAAGTGACTCATATCACTTATCAATTCTTTCAGAGCCGCGTGGACACAGAAATACAATCATTAATTCCAATTCCATTCAGTATGTGGTTCTAGAGCAGATATACCGTATGTCATGATATGTGGCCATGCAGCATGAGTGAGAATGTTCATATCTTGCAGATGTTTGTCTGTATGCATATGCTGAGTGTTGCTGACACTGATCAAAGCAAACAACAATGGGGGAAGATGCTTTCTTCAAACATCACCCACTTTCTGTTGCAATAGCCTCCCTTTACTAATTTTTACTAAGTTACACCTTATACTATCTTACCTACAGTATATCCTGCTCACAGGATATACTGTATACAAATATATATATGTTGTTTGTGCATACATACATACATGTTGGGGTGTCTAGGGTGCAGACACTTTTAGTAATGTCAAATCTGTACTGTAACAAATCTGATTTGAATTGGATTTGAACAATAAAGGTAATGGTAATCTGACTGTAGCCACAGTCAGTACTGTATATCTCATTCAACAATTCTGTTATTCTGCAAAAACTAAAGCAGAAGGAGCAGAAAATACAAGTGGAAGGCTGAGTTGCAACCTTATGCCCTCTTATGACACCAGACTTGGTTCAGAGACCATTTACCCACACTGACCACCAACTAGCTCTGTGCATGTAAAGACGACAGCTGCCTCATGTCTCTTAAGCCTGGCAGATCCTTACACGTACATCCCCAACCCTTCACTTCACTCTGTATAGACATGTACACATGGTCAGAGCAGGTTAAGCTTTAAGCCTACTTTCTATATGCTTTTTTCCCCTCTGCATATTCACATCCATTTTCCATGACAGTAGACATTCAAGTCAGACAACAGCAGCTTTATAAGAAGGGCATGACATGGCACAATACTAAACCAGAGTGAGCAAGAAGTTCAGCCCTGAGGTTCATCACCAACTCTGCACTCCACACCCATCACTGTTCTTCATACAACTTGGTGGGTTAAAGATGTAGTATGCAACCTTTAGATGTACATTGACAATCAGATTTACTTTTTGTGTCAGAACAGAGACAGGTAACTCTTGCATTTATGGCCTTTTGTCCTGGAACAATCTTCAGTCCAAACTCAAACTTGAAAACCTTGTCCCTTTAAATTATTTAAAACATAGAATAAACTAAATAGTTATTGCTAGCTGCAACTGCTTTAAATGTCCAATGTGCAATAACTAGTTACAGGTAAGGGTGAGACTTACAGACAGGATGTCGTTATTCATTTTGTAGTTAATGTTTACTTTAGAATGTGGACTGCTCTGACTGGTTTCTTCATTTGGGCTGCTGTAGAAACACGGTGGCACAACATAGTAAGTAAAGTAAGACCCTTGCCTTACATAATTATAAAAGGCTTATTCTACAAAAAAGCCAACATTTTTAAGCAATTGTACACTTACACAAATCCAGATAAAGATACTTTATCCAATTTATGCCAATGAACCTTCCTAAATGTTGCACTTTGCACTTTTAATTAACTGACCAATAAATGCCAATTTATTGCTGCCTTGTGTCATACTACATCAGGGGTCTTCAATGTTTCTCAGGCCAAGGACCCCCACACTGATGGAGAGATGGAGCAGTGTTGTTTTTATATTAAACTGAGCCTCGTGCCATGTATAAACATATGTTGTTATTGTGCATTCAAGAGTAAGCTATTTAGAAAATACACAGGTTCAAAAATATATTTTTTTTTCAAACATGTGCAAGATACAGTACAGTGAGTAGGGTGGCCATACCACTGCCATTTATAAACATACCCTGTTAACTGATACCAAGGCCAATAACAACAATGGCTCTCTGCATACAAGCCATTCAAATTGATGTTTTTATTTTCAACATGAATATGTAAATGAGAATGAGTGATGGCCCATTAGTGCCACTGTTATGCATAAACATACCTGTTATCTTGCATGCAATATTGAGCTATTAAAATAATGATTCATGTTTTTATTTTAACATGCATGTAGTTGGAACAGTGAATTCTGTGTTAGATTCATGGTAATGTACTGTATATTTAAAGACATTTAAATTTGTGTTAAAAAAAAAAAGAAAAAAGTTGGGGGGAAAAAAATTGATAATCAATCAAAAATACAGTCGCCCTCCTGCAGTACGGGGTCACGGACCCCCTGTTGAAGACTTCTGTACTACACTATTTGAAACTAATGTTTCCTGATGGAACTTCTTGTCAACATGGTTGTCCAATTGCATGTATGATGGTGCGAACTGAAATAAAGGTTAAATAAAGTTCATATCAGGGCGACACAAAGGAGATAAAAGAAACAGAGGGAGAAGATGGGACAGAAAAAAACCCACCCCAGACAATGATTAATGAGATTAGTAGTGCCACCGTCTGCATCTCTTTCTGGGAAGATCTAATTTCCATGCTGATTCTAATAATACCACACACCACTCAAATCATAATCTTTGATGTGTGTGTGTGTCTGTGTGTGTGTGTTGCTCAGTGCGTCGCTGCCCCAATCAACTCACTTTACCCTAAATCCCTCTGGTTCCACAAAGGGACTGTGTATCTCCCCTGTGCTACACATCAGCAGCAGCAGCAGCAGCAGCAGCAGCAGCAGCAGCAATAAAGGGATTGTAGAGCCCTCTCTCCTAAATACATTACAGCTCCCTAATCCTCGGGACCATTTTCACATCCAATCCTCTGCTCCTGCACTAATGGGAATCTAGCTGTGAGAGGCAGCCTGCTCATAGAAAGAAAAAAATAATAAAAACACACACACTAACCTTCCTACACGTGCTATTTTACACTCCAACACCCTCCAACCTCCACCTCCATTGGAATACATTACAGGGCATTATCCATGCAGGGGGATAATGAAGGCTGCTGGAGCGTCAGCGAGGGCCTGTGATTCGCATACTCCCATATGTACACTCCTCTTCACCCCTAATGAACTCTGCAGAGAAACTCTGCCATCCTTGACCCTCTCAGATCTGACTGAGTGGTCAGTGGTGTTTCCCCATCTCTATCAATATTTAAACAGGCACTGCGAGGACAAAAGGAGCGCACATCACTCCTCTACCCCTCAGCTGTAACTTAAACTACAGCTAAGTTACAGCCGAGCAGTGAGACTGAATGAAATTGAAATGGAATCAGTGAAATGATGGATTTTGAAGAATGAAGTGGCATGGATGAGAGGTTTGGTTTTGTCAGCTTTTGTTGAGGTGGGGGGGATTGGGAGGCAGAAAGGCGAACAGATGAAGCGCAAGAGTGACAGGTTGAAGGCACACACATATTTGACTGTGTAATGAAGGAATATGAGGAGGGTGCCTCTGTGTGCCAGTCTGTCTGTGGCCCCATTCCCTGTGTATGGCAATGTCCTTTCCCCTGAAAGCTCCAGTGTGTAACAATTAGGAAGATAAGATTAACTGTAATGAATTATACTTCAGGTTTGTTTCTATAAGTGTATAATCATTGATTGTTTTTTTTTTTTTTGTAGTATTACTAGAAGCTTTTTAAAGTACATTTATACTGTACTCTACACAAAAGACAGAGACGGCTGCAGCCTTTTTTGTCCATACTTTGTGCTTATTTTATCTTTCATTGGGCACGTCCTAGGAGAGCTTGCGATGAAACGGATCAATACCACCGCAGATCCTTGGGGCAGTATAGAGTCAATAGTCCAGTCAGTCACAAGTAATATACCTCATTAATGGGATTACTTTTTGTACATTCAGTCATTACCTCCACCAAGGAAGTTATGTTTTTAGCAGTGTTGGTTTGTCTGTTAGCAAAATAATTTAAAAAGTTATGGACTGATTCTGATGGGATTTTCAGGAAAGGTGTGTAATAGCACAAGGAACAAATGATTAGATTTTGGTGGTGATCCGGATTGCCATCTGGATCCAGGATTTTTTGAAGGATTCTTTATCATCGTGAGATAGGGCCATTTTCAAGATTTTTGTATGTAACTCCACAGTAAATGGCCAAGGCGCTTGGAACAAAATGCAGGATAAAGGCACAATAGGTTCTATAATACATCTATAATACATAACACATTTTGGACACTGTAAGGTAACAAATAAAGATACAGACATGCAACTAACACCAAACTGTAGCTGAGACTCTGCTGAATCATCTTTAATAGCTATGGAGCCAGATCCAGAAGAAACAGCCATTACAGAAATATTGATTTTCATGAATAACTATCAAACTAATAATGATAAAGTGATTCCAAATGCTATGGGTATATTTTCCTTGTCAAGGAATCTGATAATTGTAGGACTAATAATTTTGGGGGGAAATCACAGTATAGAGGGAAATGAGCTGCTTGGCAGAGGTCTGCGCTCTCCGTGTGCTTTTTTAATGAGACGGAGTTATGTAGGGTAACATTTGGGATGGGTGGGTGTAAAACAGAGGAAAATGTATAGAAAAAGTATAAATGGGCTTTTACACTGAAAAAAAGGAAATGGTTGACAGACCTATTGACCTGAATAGTTGATGCCTGAATTAAATAATTGAAACAAAAGTTATTTAGTTATATGAAGAAAACTTGCTAACTTTAGTTTGAGTGAACTTAAGTAATTTAGTTAAACCATTTTCTTTTTTGGGCCTTGCTTTACAAAAGCTGCCATCTTGTGCCACCATGTTTCTACAGCAGCTTGAACAAACAAAGCATCCAGAGCATCCGTTCCATGTTTTGAAGTGGGAGCTTACGAAAACAAATTAAAAACAACATACTCAACATACTGGTATGCAAACTCCACAGAAACCAGGCTTTTTAAAAAGCACTTGACACACATATTTCACAAAAAAGTTCCTACCACCCGTGGCTCATTCCCTCCTCCATACCACCAGCTACTAGTGTTCCTCTATTACCTTACTTCTCCCCTTCATTACCCCCCATCTCCCACTCCGGCGGGTGACAGTCCAGTGACAATGCATCTATACTATCCAGCTGCTGCGTGTCAGACTTGCAGGAAATGCTCAGGGGAGGCACCAGAATTGGAGAGCGTGTCCTCAATTCTCCACGATCGTATGGACAAAGTGGGTTAAATTAGGCCCGAGCGGCACCAAACATAGGGACACAATCACATGGCAACGATGTTTTAGTCATGCCCAATTGCTTTCCTTGATGTGTGGTAATTGCTTGACCTAGGGATGCTGGTGTAGGGCCACAGGCGGTGAAGATGCTGTCTGCATACCAAACAACATAGGCTTTATAGGCATACGCTTACACATACAGTATATTCCACAACACAGCACCTGCACACTACAGTAATATGTTTGAATTCACAACAATTCTCTCATATCTGCAGTCAATACTCAGCATTGACCACTGGATAATGTTAGGTTTAAATAGGCTAGATATTGATTATTTCATCCTTAATCCAAAAAGATGAGTGGTTTTGGCAGTTCAATCCAAAATCTATTTAATTCTATATTTCATAGTATCTAATACTTAATATCAAATCAATCATGGTACAATCAAAGCGGAAAAATTGTTCATACGTTCATATCTAAATCATTTATCCTTTGAAAGAGGCAGACGGAGCTGTAGCTTTTATATCACTGGGCAAGAGACAAGGTTCACCCTGAACAGGTCACTTATCACAGGAGGAAGGAACTTTTTAGGGCCAAAAAATTCTACCTAGACCGTGGCCATGGCTGAGGTGACCATGACTCTACCGCTGGTCTTCCAAGTTCCCTAGTTCTTGGTGATAGTTACAGAGGTGGAAACGTGTCTTTTGATGCCAAGAGGATAAATGAAGAAAGAAAACACAATAAAACCCAGTTTTGTTCCCTTTTTTCCAGACAAAGATGAAAGCAGTGTGTGAAATATATACAGTAATTTCAGAACAACATCCTTGAATACAACAAGGTGTATCAGAGTTTATAAGCCGAGCCACACAGCCATCATATTTTCAACACCTGTTCACTGGTTTGAACTCTTCACTGTCCTATCAAACATATCAGTATGATCACCATTCAGCAGCATGAGATTCCCCCTCCAAACGTCCATTGCCTTCCATTGGCCCTGCAATGCTATCCTGGCATTAGGAACATCTGAACACACGGGGTTAATAGGATTGTCCTGGTAGTCCATCTGTCAGGGGGACTGAGCAGCAGCAACAGCACCCTGGCCTGGATACACCTGCTCTCTCTGCCCTTTCTTTACACTCTTCTCTGGAGATATTTACTCAGGATTAAAACATAACCTTTCAGAGAGTAAAACGCAATGTGTAACTGCCACTAGGAGTAAGTAACATGCTGGGAAAACTCTTCTGGGAGTTTATAACCTTCTGCCTAAAAAAATAATAAATTAAATAAAATAAAATATGGCTACTGTTCTTCTAATGGTGTGCAGATGGAGATACATGGCTGGTGACTGAATACAGTGCAAGGCAGAGTGGGGGAGGGACAGAGAAGAACGGAGAGCCTGGGAGAGGGAAGCAGAGAAAGATAAAAAGATGGATGTATAGTTTTGGTACAGGGTATTAAATCAAGCCTCAGGGCTGTCCCTAAATCAGTGGGCTTTACTCTTGGTGTCATTCCAATTACATCAGGATGAGACTAATGCTCTATTGCACAGATTTCAGGCCAGCAGGATTGGATTTTCTGTTCCCCTCGACTCTCCTTTCCCCTCCCCCATCCTCTCCCCCTCTGCCTCCCTTGATAATGAATTAATTGAAAAGAATGCGTGTACAATGATTAGCACAGGACAGAGCATTTTGGGTGAAAATTAATCAAATGAGATGATTCCGTTTGAAGCCACAAGGCTGTTTAGGCTCTACCATACCTCAAGAGTATAGAGACTCACACATGACCCATATGGATGTCAACATATGCTGGCACTCATTCAGAAAAGAGAAAAGAAACACCTGCAATTGTCTCTGTGTTACAAGTAGTAACGTCACGTAAACAGCAGCCCAAAGGTATAGAAATACGAGCACACCGCAGATTTAGATGTGTTGTGTGAATACACAGACTCGTCTCACTCAGAGGAAAAAGATGCCACTTAAAGCAGAAAATCATTACGTTGTACCTCACTGGTTGCTAGGAAACTGCAAATGAACTGGCATTGCAATGCAGCACAACAGCTGTCTGCACAATTGGACAATTAAGATCTTAAAACACCATTATTTTGGTCATATTCATCTCAATAAAAGTTCAAGCACTTCCCAACACGTTCTCTACCAGTTGGGTTAATGGGCCGAACATGGGGAGTTCATGTTCCTAGCGGAGCTGGATTTCATTAGTGGAATGATCAGTGATGCATCAAGGGAAAGGGAGCAGAAATACAACAAAGCATGGTGCCATTTGTGTTGCTTGAAATGCTTGGAGGGACAGTGTCGTTAAGTAAGCTATATTTATCCAACGGCACTTCCCTCTCTGTGGATAGATGAAAGACCAGCATGTGGAAAGTAGGTTAAGCAGGTTAGTGAGTGACTATAAAGCTACCTCACCATAAACGACCAAAGATCCATGAACAGCTTCTGTTCAGGGCCACAGACGTGCAGCTTTCCACAGAGCAGACGCTGATCTAAACACAAAATGGGTTAAAGGGAAGAATCCTCCCTAAACATTGAATTCATATGCGGCAGTTAATGATATTGGACAGCTGATGTAATCCAAAATCCATGCCTAGGGCAGCACTATATGAGTACGGTAAAATAAAAAAAAATAAAAAAAATTGAGACACTGAGGACATTATATCACCACACATAATAATATTATTGGAATTAAAAGACATTTTTCTTTTTAGTTGTCACTTAAGTAAGGGCTATCTTATTAATTGCTCCTATGTCTATCAGTGTATCAGCTCCAAAAGCCACATTATCATTATCGCAGTTAGTGAGACTATGATTTAAGATACCACTATTAAATATTCAACAATACATGTCAGGACTGCGTAGACTCACAATGTCTTTCTACAAGCAAGGTAATTGTTGATATTAAAAAAAAAAAAAAACTGGGATGACTATGTTCATTTAAATATTATTTTCCTGATAAACCATTTGGTATTGTATGCCAGAAATTATGAACATTTTATTACATTTAGCAATGATGAACACTGAAGTACAATTTTTTTTAATTTATCAGCCAATTCTTATTTGTCCCCTAGCTGTCAGCATACTGATGAAAATAAAAACTGGTTGTTATACTCTCATATGTGAGTCTATACTCACTGAGGAAGCTTGAGCAAGGAGACAGTTGTCTTTTAACAAACAAAGAGGCAACCGTAGGATGAAGCAGTTGAGCATGAATGTTGCTAATAAGAGCAGCAGCAGCAGCAGTGTGCAAAACGCCTGACCCCAAATCTGAACACGTTCTCCTCCCTCTGCCAGAGAGGTTCCCCCCGAAGCCATGCAGTCATGTTTCAACCAGCCCCATGTGACAAGGGAACATGTTCTCTGTGCACCTCGGCTCAACGCACACACCCCCGCCCATTCACTACCACACACACATACGTGTTACACACATAGAAAAAAACACACCCAGCTTTATTACAACAGTCCACACACGCACTTCGTCAACAACAAAGACAAACACACGCAAGCGTGTCACACTTAGAGGCTGTAATCTCCAGGAAAATCCCATTTGGCAGAGCAGCTGCCAGCGTGGATCACAGATAGACTGTAGTTGTGGTGCCCACAGGGTGGCAAGCTGTCCATCCACGCTTCTCTATCATCCAGACTCACACAAACATGAGCTTAAGTCCCTACCACTGTGCCAATAAATTCATGCCACTTCTTTTAATAGAAACACCTCAATGGACTCACTGAGCCTTTTTTTTTTTCATTTTGTTCAACTAACTGATCTGGGATGAGGGAAATCAGCCTCTGCTGCAAATTAGCCTCAAGAACTGACCTTTTCTGACACGGCACAGTGTGAGGAGAGTGAGGAGAGGACACTGGCTAGAAAAAAAAGGCTCCGTCCATCTGTCTGTCATCTGTCTGTTTATCATGCTGCCTGTCTGTCAAAGCAATTTCCTCTGCTAGGATGCAACACAGAGCTAAGATGAAACAATGGAAATACTCTACAAGCCAGTTAATGTCTTATATTTTTAATAGATATTCTTTCTTTCATTATATTGAACAACATACTCACACACACTGGTTTCCATGACTTCAAAGGACATTGTATTGACTTAGTTTCCTGGAGACTTACTCTACCCTTTACTAGTGTCCTAACCCGAACCCTGAACCTAACCTTAAAACATGTCTTCATCTTAAAATGAAGTCCCCATAATGTGACTGTGTAAACACATTTAGGTCCCCACAACATAAGGAATAGCAGGTACACGAACACACACACACACACACACACATACACTCTGAGCATTAGAGCTTGAGTGACTTGAGAATGTGATCTTAGAGCACCACCATCTGGCAAAAAGCAAATATCACATGCAGTGCAAAGAGTGTTAAAGCAACATGGAAGTCAATAGTAAATTGATTTAAGGTGAACATGATAAATGCTTCCTTTACATTTGACTACATTTGACTGACTTTCTTACCAAAGACAAATTAAGGTTCAAGTCTGTCTTAAAGCAATACTCACATACTCACAAGTATATTCAAGGCTTTATGCTTGATATGACTGTTCCTCTAGTCATGCTAGCTACAGAAGAATGTAATCTAACATTGTGGATGCCAGCTGCTGTTGAAAAATGGCAGAAAGTTCTGCTTAATCATTGTAGAATAATTGTAAAATATCAACACAGACTGCAAAACTTATAAATCACCTTAAAAAGGGAGTCTTTTGTGGTCAGTATGTGGACAAAAGGAAAATAACAACAACCTTTGGGAACATTTATTGACTCTGTCCTCTCATTTCCTGTCAGTTCTGCTACTGCCAACTCATGAACAAGGACATAAAATATTTACAAATCAAACTTTCCTCCAGACAAATGAAACTGATTATTCTATGAAACGAATGGATTGATCCTCAAAATGAAGCACACAATTTGTGCGTGCCTGTACGGACATGGCTCAGTTCTCATTTCAGTCTATGCAGGAAGTGTCTTTTTCCTGGATCCCAGGAGAATCTTCTGCGTTTGTTTTGAAACTAAAGGATTATCAGAGGACGATGCACATTGGATTTTGCACACACGTATGTGGAAACAAGCTCAGGGCTGGGCTAATGCATGTCTCTGATGTGAGCGCTGTAGATGTGTTCTCCCTGCAGTTGATGTGGTAGCATCAATATGGGATCCATATTTTGTCAACCCTCAGCTTTAGAAACCAAGCAGAACTAATTACTCTGCAACACGGACGCCACAGTCTGCCAGCTGAAAGCCTGCAGGACCTGCTCTGACATCAACAAGCTGCAGAAATATAGAAGCAGCCCTGTGACCTCAGCGTTCAGCACAGATATATGAGGTCGTACATGTGGTCACACAAGCAAATGCTCATACATTTCAGAGGGGAGCAATGCTTAGGGGAACTCAGATCACCTCAGAGGGAGACAGGGAATAAAGCTGGGTGCTGTGTTCTACAGACATGCTTCACGAATCAAGCAATCAGCAAGGAGATGGAAGCAATGCTCCACTGGGAAAGGCCAGCTCCTGGAATCAGACCACACAGCTTTACACTTAGAGCTTTATCACCAGTCAGTCAGTCAAACTGTTATTTCCTAGATCAATGGATTGGCTGTTTTGTCCATAAAACACACAGGATGATGAACCGCAAAATGTTGATGTCATTCAATGTTTAATTTTACTCAAACTGACAAATCAAATATACAAATTATTCTGTATTAATTAAGTCATCAATTATTAACTACTGATTAATCAATTAGTCTATCTAGCCTATTAGCCTATCTCTCAATTTTAACCATAACCATCTCAACTAAACGCTAATTACCACCCTTGCCCTTACCTTATCTTGTTTTAACCCCAATCTAACTCTAAAGTCTAATCCTAAAATCAATATGAAAAAGCATTGATTTAGGTCCCCACAAAAAAAAAACACCAGGTATACACACACACACATACACACATTTGGGCAACTATTCTTGTTCAGACTGTGTTCACCAAAACCTTCTTATCCTTAACCATAACAAGTGAATTCTTACCCTTAACTTGAGCCTAACTACAATTCGCATTCAGTTAATCCCACCTCAGAAATTAGGACCAGATTTTAGTCCTAGTTTTAGGACTACTAGTGCTGAGAAAGGTCAGTGTTTATACCAAAAAGGTCCTAACGAGGTAAAACACACACAAACACATACACACAGACAAAGTGAATGTGTTAAGTTTGGGGTAAACACAGTAAACAGCTCCTCTGCCAGGACATCTTGGCCTAGCTGCACACCGTCAATACTAATGACATCAGGACACAAAGTGTCACCATGGAAACCTGGAGGCTAAATGCCACAGTCCTCTGGACTACCGGAAGGCTGCTGAGAAAAGGCCCGACAGCAGTGGAAAAGACAGAGTGAAGGTAAGGAGAGAGCCAAAGGAAGGAGGAAGTGAATGAAAAAAAAAGCAAGACGAGGAGCCAAAATATCAGGGAAGGAGTGAAAGAGAAAGAGAGTGAGCTGGTGGGTTGTAGGGTTGTTCAGAGACACTGGTGGAATTGAAGCTGGTTGGGAGCCAGGGCTGAGTGCTTGGTATGAAAACAGGCAGAGCAGTGTGCAGCGGCCAAGCCTGAGCTTCAGCTCTGCAGGAAAATACTTCCTTTAACCCAAATCTGCACGCTCATCACCCGCCGCGCCCCCCGCCCCTTCATCCATCACCCCATCCATCACTCTCTGTATTCCAGTGCCCGCCTGCCTCTCTTCGACTCAGCGTCACTTTCAAATGGCCCAGATGGTTTTAATGAAATACACCCGACCGTCTACAGCCATCTATCACGATAATGTTACTGCTCTTGGCCCTCAAAAACATTTTACTGTACGTCACTTTCAATGTGTTAAATTTGTTGCTGGTGGTAAACTTAATTTGGACTTAGTATTATAGCAGGCTTCTGAACACATTTTATGCTCGGGGGGGTCACTGAGCAATTTGTCCAAATTAATGTGAGCTAATCACTGAGAGCCAAGGTTGAGGACTGAGCAATGTAGGGCTGAACCTATTACTCAAATAATTGATTATAATCATATTCTAATTTTTCAGCTTCTTAAATGTGAATATTTTCTGGTTTCTTTGCTCCATATAGCAAAGAAGCCATTCAATTTTAATAATTTTGGTTTGTGGACAAAAAAGGCATTTGAGAACATCATCACTTCTAGGTTTAGAAAACACTGAGCAGCATTTTCAACGTTTTCTGACATTTTATGGACCAAATGATTACTCAATTAATCAGCCTCGGATCAATGCTCACATGTATGTAACAGGCTGTTAACAGACTTTCTCTGTCCATATCAACATAGTTTACAGTTTAAGTCGTCAGTGGCTGTGGCTGTAATGTGACTGTTAATTTAAAGGTCATTAATTTAAAGATACAATGCATATTGACCCCAGCCACGGGAGACCACAAGTCCGGATGAATGGGAGGGTTGCATCAGGAAGAGCATCTGGCATAAAGAAAACTCTGCTAAATAAAATATGTGTATCATCTGCTGGGGCGAACACTAGAGAGAGAGAAGCTGATAGGAGAAAAAAAATGATCAACTTGAAGAGAATACTGACAATCAGACCCTCACACACCCACTGTGTCTGACGCCCGCCTACCTGAGGACACAGCTCTGAATGTTCTAGAGTGGTGACTCTTCAGTGAACATTAAAATGAAGCCAAGCCAATTTCAACATGGTTTCCTAGATTTTTTTCCTGTTTTTTTTAAGTAAAATTCCTGTTTTATTCTGAAAATGTACTCTTGTTTCGTTGCAGATCACTTTACTTCCTGTCATGGTTCCACGTCCACCAGTTTGATTACATGTCCCACCCTCATTACTTTCATATGTGTTCAATTAGCCACACCTGCAGTACATAGTCTTCCCACATCAGTCAGCCCATGCCAGTTTATTTTATTCATTCTCCTGATAATGTTCTAGTATGTCACTCTGTGTTTTCTCCAGTCTGTGACAGTCTGTGTTGTTCTCTCTGACTCAACCTAGTGATTTTGGTACCTTTATTTATTCTGACTGCCTCCTGTGTCTGAATGTCCTGCTTGTGAGTTCACTTCCTGCTCCAGTTTTTACACCCTTACTTGCACATTTTACAGTATAAATATGCAGAGGAGGTCCCATTCACAGTTCACAGTTATTTTCAGCCCATCTCTCAAATTAAAGATAATTTAAGGTATTGGTACACCATGGAAGATTTCCAGAATTTAAAATTCAAGTTTAGGTATGGCTTTTCTAGATCAAAAATCTACAAAAATCATGCAATTATACATTACTATCATTTTGGATATCTATTTAGATTGAATGTAGATCAAATTATGTTTGTCATGTAAGGTTAATTTCCTGATCTCAATAGGTGGCGCAGTAACTGTGACTCTTAAATTGATTTCAGGGTGGAACTGTTGGTGGAACAGGGAACTGGTGGAACAGGGTGGCTGCTAAATGAAAAATTTGTATGTCTGGACATAACTTACTGTCTGCATTTGTATACCAAATTTAATAAATGGCTAGTTCATTTTGCCATGCCCACTGCAGGCCCTTTGAAATATGAACATTTTCATCACGCCTTAATTTTATGCAAAGTTTACAAGCATGTTCAAGGCATCAAATGCACAATTCATTTCCTGAATAGTAATACTGTATGAATAATCAGAATAAGTGTGTCACACACTTTTTATATGGGGACTAATTATTTACATTCACAATATAAAGTGTGACATTAACAGCTACTACTACTTCTTATTATAAATAAGACTTATTCCTTATGGTATTTTGAATCCAAACTTGATTTAATGCATGATTAAAACAGAAAAGACTGTAAATGTCTGCAAATATACTTACTTATCAAGAGAGAGAGAGAGAGAGAGAGAGAGAGAGAGAGAGAGAGAGAGATCAATAGGCACGTCTTAAATTGTGATTTATCTTGCATAATGTTTTCGTACTGGTCTTGATAGTTAATGGATTATGAAAACTGAATGTGTTTCAGGCTGCAGTACACAACCAATAGAGATTATGCATTTTCACTAGACCAAAGCTGTGCTATTGACACCAAATTTTGTTGTCAATAGCACAGCATTAGCAAAACATTTGTAAAAAGCAAGCAAAGCAGGAGCTTTTTATCAGCCATGTTGTCTTGTGCTTTTCCACTGAACTGGATCTACAGCAGTACCAGCATTGGTACCAGGGCTGCATCAGTCCCACTGTGGTAGGCAAGTGGGAATAGTGACTCAGTGAAAATTCTAAACGCTGATCCTCCTCAGTCTCATTCAGGCACGTCTGTGTGTGATTCCACTGGAGCACAGGGAGGAATCAATCTCGAATATGGTATTACATTGTCAGCAGTGATTTTCAAAATATGGTTTCAGTAAAAAAAAAAAAAGCTGGGTAACAATTTGGCCAAAACAAGATCGTCAACAACCAGGAGAAAGTCAACTCAAAGGTAGTTGAGGCCAAAATCATTTCAAGAAATCAAACAGCCTACAATCATAGGAGAGAACATAAACAGGCTCTCAGCTCTATGAGGCCATGTTTATTTACAGCAGAACCCCGAGCACTTAGGCATTAAAGCCACCTACACTGTGTCACGTCTGCCAAGGTGGTTTGTTCTTTGGTTTGATTGTTAGCACGATTACTCAAAAAATCCAAAAGTGATTTCTCCAAACCTGTTAGAGGGATAGAGTATTGGCCAAGATGCTTATTAAAATGAGTCAGATCCACTCCAATCAGACTTTTTCCCTTTGGATTTCGTCAACATTTTCCCAAAATTTAATTCATATTTAAGGAAATGATTCACAGACACTGTAAATCAGGAATATTATATCAGGATTTCAGGATATTAATGAGTCTATGCAGTTATTTATATTTAAGAACTGACAGTACAGCACTGAGGATTTACATGTTTTTCTTGTTATTGTACTGTATATGGTCCTAAAAATGCTATGTGCCTATAGAATCGGAGAGCAGAAATGATAAAAATGGCCATATGGTGTGGTGTTTGTCAGTATACTGCATAAGATATACGGTATATTATGTTCAATGAGAAACTGTAATTAAATGCCCAATGTGTAACATTTATAGGAGGGTTTTAGTGACAGAACTTGAATATTTAAAATAAAAAAAAAAAATTCTTATGTGGCTTCAGAATAAGCCATGTGTATGCTTTGCAGCATCTTGTGCCACCATGTTTCTACATCATCCTGAAAGGATGCTTACCATGCAAACAAAGAGGAATTACCTCCTTTTTTGGTACTCAAAGGCCACGGTCCTTCTCCGACTTGCTTGGAAATGTAAAGAGCGGAGAGAGCAGAGAAATCCATTTGTTACAATCTTTTGTTTCACCATTAGATGTCACTAAATCTCACACAATAACCCTTTAAAAACATTAATTGAAAAGAAATGGTAGATTTAGATGCATTAATAGTTTCATAGTAAATAACACTTAAGTAATTCTATAATGTGATGATACACCTGCATTACTGTTCATATGGACATATACTGGTATAATAGTTTATGAATCACACATGAGAACTCTGTCATCCTACTGTGTTTCTTCATATAAATACTGTTTAATCTAAAGTCAGAAGGCAGAGGAGGGAGAGTTCACAGCAGGATAATGGTGGAGTAAGCTACGTTAAGAGATGTCTCATCCATGTCCAGTACACAGACTTTATGCACTTTATTCTCTGTGTTGTGAATTACGAAATCGTGCTCTTTTAACTTTTCACAGACGTTTTTTTTCTTCAGTTAAACAAATATGCAATTGTATTGCTTTATGATTGTCTTGCAATATATTGATTATCACAGAATCATTGTATCGTGATATTAATGGTATTGCGGGTTGTATCGTATCAAGAGTTACCCTGCGATCCCCACCACTAATGGAGAAAGAATTAGTTTACTGACTTATTAGTCATCATCTACTCATTCATAAAGTAACTGTTTAATGTGATGTTTGTGTGTGTGTGTGGGGGGGGGGGTTTGTATGGGGTGGAGGCTGTGATGCATGGCAGAGTGAGTGATGAGGAGACAGGAAGGAGAGACGGGCTAGTACTTCATGTACTGCTGCTGTCTGCTGCCTCATACAGTAGCATTAAGCTACATTATTTATCCAGTGCCATGTCTCATGTGTAGCAGACCATTCAGACAGAACAGTAAAACCCTTCAGTACTGCAGGAGTGATGAAGTGTCTCTGTCTGCCTCTCTCTCTCTCTCAGAAACACACACACACTCAAACACATGAAGACATGCACTGCTTTCCTCTGTCCGTGGTGCTGACAGACAGAAAACACAACAAATGCCTTATAAACAGCTTTCTGTTGTCAACTCTGCTTCGGACAAAGTTCTGGTTTTGATCCTCACTTCATATCAACTGTGTTACTCAGGTTTTTGTGTACAAACAGGACTGTGATGACTCTGCAACAAACAGATTGGCTATTTTCAGAGGGCTGTTGAAATTCTATGCTGGGAAACTATAAAAGGAAACCTAAAGAAAGATCTATCTGGATCACAGCCATTGTTTTTGTGGGTATGGCTGGGTTTCTGCAGGCAGCCAAAATAAACCTCCAGCAATGACTCAGCATTTGAAAGACTGTCTTTCTACTTTTGCTTCTGGTAGCACCCTGTGACCTTGTGGAGCCTCTTGGTCAAATATATATAAATAAATATATGTGTGTTTTTATATGTGTATAGCCACATTTCCATCAAGTGGTACTGTTCGGTTTGGAAGAGCATGTTTGTATGTATGTTTTTTGCGTTTCCATTAGGAATAGTAATAACCAGCTCCTACCATTTCATTTTTTGGCACCCTTCACTTTGAGTGGCAGAGTAAAATGATAAAGTAAGCTCAGGGTGGAGCAAGACTGGCTCCACCCACGACAGTCAGCTAATTGTGCGAAAAATGTCACCCCTTTGCAACCAGTGTTTCTTTAACTCACTCAGTCTATTCTTATACAAAGCTTGATGTCTTGTTGGGAAAAACATGGACATCCTTCACTGTTGTCATTGTTCCTTCTTGTTGCAGTACAACATCATGATACATATCTCACTTATGCAGCCATCGGGCACAGCCCACACCCCGTCTACCAAGTAAAAGTACGTCATTAAGCTTTAACAGCAAGGACAATTGCTGTTTGAGTTATTCGCTGCACTGTGTTGACTGACCTCTGCTGCCACCCGCTGGCTTTAACAAAAACTGCACCTGAGGTGATGATGTCTTAATACTACCATCACAGCATCTGCTACCAAATGCATCACGTTATTCTGCCATTTCTGTTTGCTGTTTTTGTGTTGTGTTAAGTCTTTACGCTCCATAGACTACTGGACATATTGTATTTAGTGCTCATAGTCATCTGATTTAACGTTTATATAAAAAAATATAGATTCTTGTTGTTTAGAAGGTGCTAATCATATAAAACTGCATATTATGCTTGGGTGTGTATTATGCTCATGCTATATACTTGGGTGCAAGTATCCCAGCAGGTAAACTGTTTTATAATAGGCACTACAGAATGTGTGTATACACACATTATAATAAATACTGCTCTAATTGATACTTTCACGTTATCTGCCTTATCCCTAATCCCTAATGCCTTTGTTGCATTGCTCCATTACTTTCTTTTATAGTACTATTTGTTCTTTTATCAGCTTAATATTCACTCTCACTATTGCATGACATCATTAAAGTTCCACCTAAGCTTGTCTTTTCTTCTTCTAGCCACCCAGGCTACTATTCTTCTCGTCCAACTACAGACAGCTTAAACAGGCTGAGATGCAAACTAGAAAAGCTTTGTATTGGCGTTTATGCTGACATTTCAAATCAAATGTACTTTATTGTTCCAATTTTTTCAAAGGCAAAAGTGCTGCAAAAGCTGCAGAACAAAAAACTGCTTACAAGGACATATAATTCGCCGAACATTAATAACACAGAATAAAAAAGACAAGTATTCACCTGTGCTAAAACACAAGAATACATTAAAGAATCCATTAAAATGAAGGTTTGTTAGGCCTTGAAAACATTTTTAATTATACCAGGAGCCCACTCAATCCATATTTCCTCTTACAGAATAAGTTGGTTCAATGCATCTAGAAATGTGCTGCATCACATTTTTTTAATGTTTTGTTATTGTTTGTTTCATTACACAAATGGTATTATTTTAATGGAAAAAGGGACTTTATGTCAGGGTTTTATGAATTCATCCAAAATTTTATTTATTTGATTATTTATTTAAGATAGACGCTTTCTTTAAAACATACATGTTTCCGTTTGGTGCACTGTTAGATCATTGCCTAAAGATAATACATATCTGTGAGCCCTTGGTAGGTCAGACCAACACAAGGACAGCACATTATAATACAGCAACAATACCATCAAGTGTCAGAATCAGTGAGTGCAGAGCTGAGCAGCTTTTAGCAGACTTTTAAAGTTGCTTTGAAAAGTGCTAAGAGAGCTGCAGAGTCTCACACATCAGGCAGGATCTTCCGCTTATTTGCAGCAACTACAGAAAAACCTGACTTCCCCAATGAAATCCAATAAAATTTTAGAGCATGAGAGGAAATTCTGGTGGATCTAGTAGAATTTATTGGCTGGGTGTGTGTACATAATCACATTGTGGAAGTGTTTTTTTTTTTAAATCTAGATGGTATATAGTGTAAATGTGAGAATTCATAGACCACACAACCTGTCCTCCAAATATGACCCCCAGGAGCGTTTTGTAGTATCACTGTTCACTGCTGTGTAGTTTTCTGTATTTTGTAAGCTAGCTACAGCACTCGATCAAATCTAAGGTACCAGGTTACTGTTATTTATGCAACCACTAGGAGCGCCTATTTTAAAAACGTAACTATGGGTCGTAATCAACTGCTTTCAGGTCTTCTTCAACAGAACATTATGTGAATTTAGTCAATTATATTCCCATTTAGAGGACAATAGATGATAATCCAGGGCACACATGAGTGGACAGCAGTGTGATTGCCAGCTGTTTTCATCCATTGCAATTCTAGAGGATTTAAAACCGAAATTCAGATTCTTATTGGTGACCATGACCATTCTCAAAGCAATTTTCTCAAATATCCAACAGTGATGAAAATGTATTCAGAGTTTCAACAGCTTGTTTGTGTAAGAACCCCCCCAATACTTCACAGGTACAACAGTAAGACACACATTTGCAAGAATTAAGCATCAGAACATTTTATACAACTGCAGAGACAGACGGGTGGAGAGGGAGCCTGCGAGAGACATCCTGATGTTCTATATATATACCTCAGATCCAATAGTAGCTGTGTTTGTGTGCTGCAGTCTGCCAGCTAGAGCAAAGGCCCAGCAGTGCAGCTCGATAAGGAGCCTCTTTGTCTGGCTCTACAGCTCCCATCAGAAGTTTAGTCAATGCTGTGTAACCACGGGGGCTTTAAAACACTCAGGCTCACCGTTAAGTTACAGGTCAGAGGTGAAACATTTAAACTGGTTCTACACTGTGTGAGTCAGAGATAAATAGAAGAAAGAAAGAACGGTTTTGTATCTCTGTGTTTGCTGTAATGATACACTGTACACTGCCTTTTGTCAGGGCTGTGAGCATGAAGGGGGTCTCAGTGATACTGTAGCTGCTCTCTCCTTACACTGTTTGAAGGAAGACTTACTGAGGAGACTTAGCAGGAAGTGTTTCTGTTAAAGTGAGACTGTGGATACGTGCTGTGTGAGAAAGACGGTGATACTGTATGTTAAGATGCTTTGGTCTCACTGAGACATGGAGCATCCCGTTCCTTTCAGTTCCCATACAGTGGCATGCAAAAGTTTGGCCACCCAGTGGTCAACAGTTCTGTTAGTGTGAACAATTAAGCAAGTGGAAGATGAAATGACCTCCAAAAGGCATGAAGCTACAGATGACAGATTCCCTTTACATTTTAAACAAAATCATTTTTTATTTTCATCTTTTACATCTTCAAAATAACAGAAAAGGAAAAAGGGCCACAGCAAATGTTTGGGCACCCTGCATAGTTAACACCTAGTAGCCCCCCTTTTCCTGTGTGAGACCTTAATTAGCCTGATAGGGTCATGGCTTGTTCACAATCAATGTTAGGAGAGACCAGGTGATGCAAGTTTCAAAGCTTTATAAATACCCAGACTCCCCTGACCTTGCAGTCGTGGGTTCTTCTAAGCAGTTGCCCAGAACTCTGAAACTGAAAATGATTGATGCCCACAAAGCTGGAGAAGGCTATAAGAAGATAGCAAAGCTTTTTTCAGGTACCAATTTCCTCTGTTCAGAATGTAATTAAGAAATGGCAGTTAACAGGAACAGTGGAGGTCAAAACAAGGCCTGGAAGACCAACAAAAATATCAGAAAGGACTGCTGGTAGGATTGCTAGAAAAGCAAGTCAGAACCCCCGTTTGATTGCAAGAGACCTCCAGGAAGATTTGGCAGAAAGTGGAGTTGTGGTACACTGTTCAACTGTTCAGCGACACCTGCACAAATATGGTCACAAAACCTCTCAAGGATCTGAATTTTGCCAAAGAACATTTAGAGTCTGATGCATTTGGGAAACAAGTCCTGTGAACCAATGAGGTTAAAATAGAACTTTTTGGCCAGAATGAGCAAAGGTATGTTTGGAGAACAAAGGGCACAATTTTTCATGAAAAGAACATCAGTCCAACTGTTAAGCATGGAGAAGGATCCATTGTGCCTTGGGTTGTATTGCAGCCACTGGCACAGGGAACATTTCACGGTAGAATGGATTCAATTAAATAACAGCAAATTCTGGAAGCAAACGTAACTCCATCTGTAAAAAAGCTGAAGTTAAAAAGAGGATGGCTTCTACAAATGGATAATGATAAACATACCTCAAAATCCACGATGGACTACCTCAAGAGGGGCAAGCTGAAGGTTTTGCCATGGCCTTTACAGTCTCCTGACCTAAACATGATTGAAAATCTGTGGATAGACCTTAATAGAGCAGTGCATGCAAGACAGCCCAAGAATCTAACAGAACTGGAAGACTTTTGTAAGGAAGAATGGGTGAAAATCCCTCAAACAAGAATTACTCTTGCCTACAAAAAGCGTTTACAAGCTGTGATACTTGCCAAAAGGGGGGGGGCTACTAGGTGTTAACTATGCAGGGTGCACAAACTTTTGCTGTGGTCCTTTATCCCTCTTCTGTTATTTTTAAAATGTAAAAGATGAAAATAAAATCGCGATTTTGTTTAAAATGTAAAGGGAATTTATCATCTGTATCTTTGTGCCTTTTGGAAAAACATTTCATCTTCCACTTGCTTAATTGTTCACATTAACAGAAATTTTGACCAGGGGTGGCCACACTTTTGCGTGCCACTGTATGCTCCTGGGATCCACCAAATAAAGACCCCAATACATGTTACACTTATATATAATATGTAAAATTATTTAATATATAAATATAATAAATAATATAAATAAATGAATATATCGAAAAATGACATGACTAATGTCATATATTTTGTTGAGTAGTGTACTTAAATTAGCCAGACTGTATCCAATTTCATAGAAATCCAGTATTTCTATTCCAGTTATGTAAAGTTAAGTAATGAAGCATCACAGTGAGGAAGGAAATGTCAGGTACTTCAGCTTAGCCAGTGTGTCACTCTGTTGTGTTTATTTGTCACAGAACAAGATCCAACACTGCTTCCCTGTGTCTTCAAAGTTAGTCTTTTGTTTTGATTGAGAGACTCCTAGTGGCAGGAATCATATACTGTGCATTTCAACCTTTTTGCAAACCATATCATCAACATTTTGTTTTGTTTCCCTTCATTTCATCTCACTATAACGATGATTATTGACACCAGACACTTCATCTCCATGATGCGCTTTCTTGCTCGTAAAAAAGAATGAAATGGAGACACTGCTGGGAACTCAAACATTTACATTTCTAACTTTAGGCACAATATTTCCACCAGTTATGCTAAAAATAGTTGTATATTTGGATTGCTTTTCTCTCCCTTTTGCTCCACATTAAATCAGTGATGGAACTGAAATTTCGGTTGGTGGAAAATCACGTATTTGGGCATGGTGTTTGGTTTAAAGATGAACTTCCAATCAAATGTAGATGCGATTTCTAATAGATGCCTGCCAAGAAAAAAAAAATATATATTTTTAATTTTTTTTAAAAAATGAATCTTTTCTGTCCTTCTGTACGGCGACATGGTGTTGTGACTTAAATCTGTTGATTATAGTGGCCAGTAAAATGATTGGAGTCAGTAAGCTGCAGCCCTCTGACCTCTACTCTGGGCAGCTCCTGAGGACGGACCAGGCTTTATTGAGCTGTCCCGATCTCCCACTGCAGAGGGAGATACACCTCTGACCTTCAGGCCATAGATACAGAGTTCATGCTTAGAGGACAAAAATATACTGTATATAGTCTCTTTTGTCTGCACAGCAGTTAGTATCATGTATTTGCACATGTGATATCTGAACTTTGGTTTGTGGTGTGTTTTTTATGGATTTACCCCTTTAGATTGTTATGTATTTTGTGACATTCGGCTAGTCAGCATTTTTACATTAACCTAGTTTTTGCCCTGGCTTGGTCATCATGTAAAATCCATGCAGCCATATTTCATCTGACTTTTTCACCCCACGGTGATTTGTGTTAATAACCAATAACTACTACAGAAAAGTTACTGTTTAAAATTAGGTTTCATTTGGACAGCCTAAACATATCCTTATCCCTAACCTTAACCTTGATCAGTTAATGCCTGACCCTAACCTAACCTAAACCTTACCACAATTCAAATCTTAGCCCTAAACTAAACCAGCTCTCAGAAATGAGGTTCTGCTTCATTGGGACCAAGTTTAACATACTGTACAGTTAAACATACTGTAGACAAATGAGAAATGGGTTAGATACAGTCTTGTTTTCTGTCTCTCTATTTCTCCATCAGTGGTACCTGCAGCATCTCAGCAGGAGTCTGCTTTTCTTTATCTTCTCCTTTACTTCATTTCCTCATCTTTCAGAAATTTTAAATAAAGTGCCGGAGCTTTTTTGTTTGTTTTTGCATTGAGGTAACACATTTGCTAGACAAAGACATTCCAGTTTGCAAGAAAACCAAGATCAGAGTCTTAAGATCTTGATCTACGGTCAGATTGGAAAATCCTCTAGTGTGGGGCAGGCTTAAGACAATACCATGATTGTTGTTTTAAAGATATGCAAATTGAC
This sequence comes from Brachirus orientalis, assembly GCA_016785285.1. Taxonomy (NCBI): domain Eukaryota; kingdom Metazoa; phylum Chordata; class Actinopteri; order Pleuronectiformes; family Soleidae; genus Brachirus; species Brachirus orientalis. The sequence continues at coordinate 2,201,801 of JAFBJR010000138.1, forward strand.
ATTACCGAGTAGTTAAACTACTTTGCAAAAAAAAAAAGGATAAAACAATCACTGAAACTCCACACATTCATTGAATGCCCTCATTGCTGCAGCAGTGAACAGGATTCACAGCTATCCACACAGGTTAGACGTGTGTTGTTATGCTACAAGGAAGAACACATGAAGACACCAGCCACCAGCTACTAAATCTTTGAAATTGTTTTATTATTTGCTCTTGCTTGTTTGCCGCACAATTCACCTTCACACAAGTAAAGTCTTTGAATTTTTACTTTTGATATGATCTGTAAGCAACAACTAATGACTTAAACAATTCTTAAAGAATATCACCCACCCATACTGTACTCCACAGTTCTCACGCGTTCAGTTTTCAAACAAAAATAGAATCTCTACATTTGCTTGACACACAGTTTAGAGTCAGTTGTATTGTCTGTTTAGTGAAGTGTAGTATTATGTACTTTATGGATGTGATGGTGTGTACTTTGCCTGGCTGCAATCAAATTTCTTCTGAGTAATGTTTGTTGATGATGATGATGATAATGATGATTCCCAGTGCTGTCTATATTATTGCTAACCACCCTGTTGTACCCTCCTGCCCCAGGAGGGTACACTCTGTATTATAGGTCATGTATTGTAAATGCCTGATGCAATATGTGTCTATCAGTGAATAGCTTCACCACAAGGGAACAAAATGTGCCAAGGTCCCATCAGTCAAGCTCCATGTCCAAGAGTGTTTACAAAATTGCCATGTTGCTATTTTAAGATTGGCAAAAACTAGTGCTGATTAGGACTGTGTGTGTATTGGCAAGAATTTAGTGATATGATGTATACAGTACACAGGATATTTACTGATGTCACCAGCAATCAGGTGTTGTATGAGAGCAGCTGTCAATTACACTGATTTCCACTCAGGTGTGTCATGGTTTATCATCTATTTTGCTCTAAACTGGAGCATCATTTACAAAACGGACATCTTGTGCTTTTGAAGAAGACCTGAAATAAGTGACTAAAATCATTCATTACTAAGGAGAATGTTTATTGCTGTTATAAATCAAGTAAGAAGACTCATTTTCCCAAAGGCTGAGTTCTTTCTGCAACCCTTCGTGGTTAACTGCTACTTCCATTCTATGTTTGAACTACATTTACACACTATGGTGGTGATATATAAACTGTGTGGCCTTACAGAGCTACTTCTCCTTCCCATCTCCACCGTTCTATGTGACATCATTTTATAATCTCTTTGCTGCCCCATGTCTCCACCTTCTGCACTCAAAGGCTGACCCAACTAGACTCAACAGTAAGGCGTCGGGATGGAAATCATCGATATTTAAGCCATTACAGGATTTTATCACAAAATTGCGTGAAATCGTATACTGAGATATAGTCACGCACTTGGCACCGTCTAGTGGACTGAAATGTCAATTTATTTTTATGCTAACCTACAAAAAGTTTTTTTATTTGTAACATCAGTTCAAAATATATATATACTGTATATACCTGGTGTCTCAAAAGTGGTATAATATCGCCACGCAAAATATTGCGATATTACACTGGATTGATTTTTTTCCCACACCCCTAGGCATGTGTACACATGAGCAGATGCTTTGTGTGTGTATGTAGGGTGTTTGTCCCCAGTGGCATGCAAGGGCGGGACAACTATGAGACGTGTGTCCTGCAGCTCTGAAGTGGGTGTCTGTAAGGGAAACAGCAACACTACGGAATGTATGATAACGGCATCCGTACACACCAGCAGCACAGGCCAGGTTCCTCACCCACCAAGTGTCCACTCAGTGTCTCTCTCACACACACACACATACCAGGCATGGCCATAAGACACTCACTGCTCTTCTTATAAATAGAGCACTTTATGCAAAATCCACATGACAAATGACTGTTGGCACAGAATCTCTCAGAATTTGTTGTCACGGCTCTGATCATAAACATTCACTGCTCCCCCCTCAAACAAAAACTGCAGGAAGATGAGCAAGGCAAAGCAGAATGAGATGGTGTCATTTGGGGACACACATTTTTTTTCTCCCCGATTCAAACAAAAGACAGCAACAGGGAGACGACCATGCAAACACACACCTATCAGAAAGCTTTATAACTTAATCCATCACACCAGAAGTGGCAGGAGGATGCGAAAGAGAACATCGAGGGCCGAAAGAACAAAAACAATGTGTGTGTATGACAGACACAGGGAGTCATGCAGTGGCACACAAATACAAACACAGTGAAAAGACACAGGAGGACTGTGTGTGGACCCAGGTGAACCTGACTGATAGTGGCACACAGCTCTCCACAATGGCCCAGATGAACAAAGAGAAGACACACACAGTCACACTATGGTCCAGAACAGGGCTTATATGATGATGATGTATTTCCCACTAACAGTGCAACTGCTTACTCCTCTTCCCTGGGGTGAACTCTGCTCAGCTGGAGCCGACGTGAAGAGTGGGAGAAGTGAAGCAGTGCAGCCTCCTCCAGACCAGCAGGTCATGACAGGAAGTGCAAACATGTGCATCAACAGCCACTGAGGCTACCACGTGACATAACTCTCTTTTACTTCGTGTTTTTTTTTTTGTTTTTTTTTTTGCACCAACATTTTTGTAGACATCGCCCTGAGAAGTCGCCCTGTGTCACTTTTACGAACCATATATTCGAGGTTGCCTGCATCATCACAGCTGCTGGCCTCCAGCACATGAGACTCGACATCTCTCACTTGCTGCGTAGAAGCTGCTTCATATTTCCCCACACAGAGAGAAGCCCAGGATCATGTATCGTATTACTGTGACTGGGCCCTGCATCTCCATGTTTACTGATCTATCATTTCATCTATTATCCACCACTCCCATGTCTCAGGCGGGGGGGGGGGGACTGTGTTAGTTGACCTCACCTTCTCACATATAGAGACTCATATGTGAGATTTGTATGTTTGCAAAATCAGAGGTAGAGACTAGAGCTGCAGCTAACGAGTATTCTCTCGATTGTTTGGTCTATAAATTGTCAGAAAATGCTGACATACAGTATATTGATTGTGTGTCTCCCAAATCTGGAAATAACAATGTTCTCAAATGTCTTGTTTTGTCCACAAACCAAAGTTATACAGTTATATATTATACAGAATTCTGTTATATGGAGTAAAAAATATTCACATTTAAGAAGCTAAAAAAAAATCTGAGAATGTGATTTAATTATTGAATCGATTAATAATCAATTAATTGTTGAATAATCATTGTTTACAATATGTGTTCAAGTACAATCAAAAGTAAAAGAATGTATTAACAAGTTATTATCTGAATTTCCAGTGAAACAAAGGAGTAATAGTTTTAATTTGTAGATGTCCAACTGGCTGACAAAAAAATTGAGAACCTCCGGTTTAAACTAACTTTCGACCTTTTGAGTAATTTTTCTTGGTAAATTATTAGCTGTTAGTTAATTAATAACTTTTACTTTATCCAATTTGAGGTACTTAAATCCTAGACAAATTTTGTATCAACCTTTGAAGGGGGCTGTAAGTAAGAAATGCATTTTTATTAAGTCATAAAATGAGCACAATATGACAAGTCATCAGAAATAAAGGCTTCACTGATAACAACGATAACGCCAGTACATTCACAATTTTTATTTTCATTTGCGGCTCACAGACTTTGTTTCCATTATGCTTTGGTTCAGCCCCTTATTGTCCCCTTGTCGTCCCATATCCTCATACGATAATATGATTATTGCTCTCAAGCAGACACACTCAATCTCCACTGTCACTGTGACTCACACTCAAAAAAATCAACAAACTAGCTTCAATGTTTATGAAACATAAACAGATGGTGAGACAATTATGTGCAGAGTACAGCTCTGAGTTCCACAAACTTTGGCAATTACTATGTTTGGGATTGAGATTGCAAGAACCACTTTAAATGCTAAAGGCTGCATATTTTACATACATTTTAAATCCTGACTTTTCTCTTGTCAGATGTGAGGAGCTTAAACCCATGATTCATTTTGCAACAACCTTAAAGATGTGTGGAATAAATGCACATAAACCCTTAATGTTGTTTTTAATAATTTACACTCATATCCAAGTTAATGCGATGTTTTGTCAATAAATACAGTAGCCTTCACTTATCCAGCAATATTGTGATTATACTTTAAATGGCTAATTAATATAAAATGGGTCACAAGGGTGAGGGAGTGAGTTGATTCATGTCTTTCTGTCTCCTCATAGTGAACGTATATATACACAGCAGCATATAGGTCAGCAGTTCCCTGTACAACATATACGTCTACCACACACACATACACTGAGCCTCTTACTTCCTGTGCCACAGGGCTGAGGACTGAGGCCAGAACTCACACGGGAAGGAGGGCGACCATGCAAAGCTAAATAATGCAGAGGCTCAGTCTCCACAGTATGACCTAGTAAATGGCTGGTTATTCAAACACACAGACCCTCGGTGGGCGACATCGTCTGCAGGATGAATTGCACAGTTTTTTTTCCTCTTGCTATCATGGCTGGGGGTCAATTTAAGTCAAAGCAGCGTATTCACTTTGTATAACCCAAGGCAAATAAATGTCTGGTGTGTTGAGAGGGAACAGTTCGGAGCATACTCTCATTTGGCTGAACTGCAGTCTGATTACAAACAGTTATTAAAATGCATTTAGGGTTAAAGTGAGGGCAGAGGAATTAATTAAGAGAACCTACAGCAAGGACTTGCTGTTAGGGCTGGACAGTAATAAAAATAGAGATAACACTGTCATTTTCTTGAACAAATGTTCAGTATATCAATGTAACATTTATGCACTGTGCAAACACACTTTGAGACTCAACCCATAATTTGTGAAATATGTGTTGAACAAGTGTTTCTTGTCTTTAAAATAACAATAATCTGGTCTCTTCAACTTAAAAAAAAAAACTTTTATTCTGACATTTGTGGCCACATCACCCAGCTGTCATCGCCCTAGTTGTCATGCAACTCCACAAACAAGAGTGTCTCTCCTGGTATGCTGCAGGCCTGTGTGCTGACAGCTTTGATGAAAAGCGAAATAAGTTCAACTCAAACAAGGACAGCTACTATGGGCTCCAAAATAAGCACACACATACTGTGTGTACTTGATTCTATAGGACATTTGCATCCGGATCCTTTACATCTGCCCCATATCTAGATATGTGACCATCTCCAACTTCATGCACTGACAAATCCGCAGACGGTCCTTCAGCTGCCCACTCTAACTTCTGCACACATGCGATATGTGTCAGACAGGGACAGATGACAGATAATAAACATGCATGTCACTCGCTCAAAGTAAACAACTCGCAGCTCGTTGACTCGCATGTCTCCTCGGCGTCCCACCCTTACCTTCGGTGTGGCAAGTGGAGGACAGGATGGTGCTCGGAGGGCGGAAGAGGTACGGGAGATAACGGGAAAAACATTTCATCTTCCTCTCCGGTGCTTGCAGAAGGGTGAAAAGCGTTGCGTTGCGGGCTCCACATCCGCACTGCCGCCGCGACAGCCAGCCAGAGAAGAAGCTGCGGGAGGGGGAAAGAGGCTCTGTGTGTGTCCGCGGTGCAGGAGGCTATGACAGCATCACTTTTCCTCAGGCAGGCAGCGCAGGAAGGACGGCAGGCAGGCAGCGGGCTGTGGTGGAACTGCGCGCCGCCCGGTGTCAGTGCGCCTCCGCTCGTGTCACTGTGGTTCACGTGAGTGAGTGAGAGCAGCAGGACGGGGAGGTTGTACACGGTCTGTCCTGCTCCTGTCCGCTCTGACAGAAGGTCAAAGTATATGAGGTCTGTCCCAACCCCAGTCCCCACTGACACCGAGTATAAAGCGAGGCGAGGCAGCACTTTAAGATTCAAGTGCTGCCCAGAGACATTAAACAGAACTGCAAGAAATCAATACCAAGTGGGGAAAATATGGTGCACAATCATTTGTTAAACGGGAGCTTAGACGCAAGAAAATGATTAAGAACAACTGAAAAAGGGTTTAAAGCGTAACAACTTTGAAAAGGTTAAATAAATACATGAGTAAATCAATTATTTTGATAAAAAAGTAAAATGCAAATTTAAAAAAATGCATAAGCAAAGCACTTTAGAAGAGAAAAAAATATGCAATTACAACTGATTAGTGGAACACACGTTTGCGCTTCATTCATAGTGAGGAACCTCACAGACATAATAGGCTACCCTAGCCTCTTCTCCTTACCTTAACCACCGCAACTAAATGATTAGCCTTTACCCAATTGTAACCCTAAAACGAGGTCTTAACCATGAAAAGCCCTTTAAAGATCTAAGGATGTTTTTTTTAACGTTTTTGGTCCTCACAAATACAAGATTACACACAACGTTAGTAATAACAAATAAATAACAATCAAAAGCTGCTTGGGAAAAAAATGTTTTTATTGCAACAATGCATGACTACTTCAAACAACTGTACGCGAATAAAACGTGGGAAACGCGTTATAACTCTGTTGAAAAATACGCAGCTGAATTAAACATACAGTAATGCTACCGCTCGTTTTTCGTGTCTTTTAATAATCTGTTGATATCTCGCGAGACTTCAGCGTGAACTAATGCCAGCGGAAGTACTTTGCGAGTCTCTTTTCCGCCGGCCATAGAGGAGCTAAGGGTAGGTTACGCTTTCCCGTCAGTCAATTTCACTAAAGAATCTCCATCCATCCTCTTAATAATGTCACTGTGTTCCAACGTGAAAGCCCAAATACGGCTAAAAACTTGTCACAATCGAAATACGACTATTATTGGAGACATGTTTAGGTTAGATGAGTAAATAAAAGTCCTCACTCTTCTGTCCCCCTCGGTCCCGGCTGTATCCGCATGTCGGCGGTGCTCCTTGGTTTTTGGTGGTAGCAGTAAATTCTCCACTTCATTCACAGTCTGGTGTTTGCTGTTAGTAAGTACCGTTAACACCAGTAACTGAGTGAATGTCGGCGGTGGAAAACTCCAGTCCACCCCTCTGTATTGTGCTAACACTTTAGCGTTATTTCGCTAGCTTAGCATTCGGTTCAGAAGCTAGCGTCACTGTAGCTCGTGGTTTTAAGATGCAAATCGTTAAACTAATGTTGATGCGGACACTTCGATGTCACTATTTTCTCTATATGTGATTTTTATTTGGATTTGTTTGTGCCAGTAGGCGTCACGTTGTCAGTCGTTCTGAAACGTGTATCAACTGCAGTTCTTAACCGCTTGTATGTCCTGTTTTCCTCTTAGCATCATGAAGCTCAATCCGTTTGTAACATCCTCCCGCCGCAAGAATCGCAAGAGGCATTTCAATGCCCCTTCACACATTAGGAGGAAGATCATGTCTTCTCCCCTCTCCAAGGAACTCCGTCAGAAGTACAATGTGAGGTCCATGCCCATCCGCAAAGATGACGAAGTCCAGGTATTGTATTTAAATTTGCTGAACGTTCCTCAAAACTGATTCTACAGAAATAAAGGGTAAGCTGGGCTTGCTTGACATGTGTATTGTGTTTATCAACAGGTGGTCCGTGGACACTACAAGGGCCAGCAGATTGGCAAAGTGGTGCAGGTCTACAGGAAGAAGTATGTCATCTACATTGAGCGTGTGCAGAGAGAAAAGGCCAATGGAACCACAGTCCATGTCGGCATCCACCCCAGCAAGGTCAGACACAGATGTCTGTCAATAAATGTTGTCCACCTCACTGTAAACAAGTGTAAAAGTGAAAATGATAGCACCCAGCAGTACATATGACTCTAGGTGAGAAAGTGAATGCGTGTCTTACCAAAACAGGCTGAATGTTAACCTGTCAGGGTTCATAGTGAGATGTTCTGAGGTATTGGCAGGTCATTGAGGAAATGTAATAATGCTTAACACAAACTGTTGCCATTCACCCATCACACCCATCTACTCACATTTACCTAATACATCTTTTTCTTGCACACTTCTTTCATACCAATTTATGTCCTGTATTTGTTATAACACACTGATTAATTGATAAACAAAATGGCAAATTTAGTAAATAATACACTAATAATAAATTAACTGTGACATCCAATTTGAACTGAACTGTCCTTATAGAGAATGATACCTGTTTTCCTTCTACTCTGAGTTATTCCTAATGGATCACATTGTGTAAGCACTTTGTGAAGGTGGGATTATTAGGTAAAAAATGCTTGACCACACTAAAACTTATTGTTGTAACACAGTATGTGCTTCCAGGTGAAATATTTGCTGCACAGTACTGTATTTTTCCTATGTTCTGTCATTCCGAGGGTTTATTTAAACTGTTATTTTAGGCTGTTAGTGGTGCAAGTGTGTAGGCTGCATTATATTGAATTTTGAGAATGTTTGGTATGGCGCATTTCTTTTGATCTGTGTTTTGCTTGGTATTCTCCTCTGAAACAGTTTGTATCATTTGTCAACTGGGTTTCTACTCTTTAAGACTTTTTATCTTTAAATTATCTAATCTTGAGGATTCTTGTTCACTGCTGTATCTTTGTTGATACTTGGCTGGTGAGTGTTTAGTGTTTCATTAGTGAATGAAAATGGCATTTCTTATTAATAAACTTATATACATTTTAAGAACTCTTTTGGAGAAGCTTTTTTCCAGATATTCAGTACACAAAGAACCACAGTTTAAAGAAATTCTCCCTGTTAGTGTGTACTAACTCACTGGTTCTCTATTCCTTAACCAGGGCACTTAAATAGAATATGCAATTATAATTGTTGCTAGTAACACCTGTGCTTTTTGTTAGTATAGCAAGTCGAGATGTCTATATTGAGAAGTCTCATAAGGTGATCGACTGCACCATGACAGTCATTGTTGGCTCACTGTAGCAAAACTTTTGGACCTCAGCTTGTCCCTCATTTCACAATTACACCAATACATTTGGGCTGTGAGTAATCTTCAACAACTACTAATCATTGGTCCACTCTGCTGCTTAGGTCTCTCCTGTGGCAGCCATGCAGCTGTTTTGAAATAGACCTTGCCCATGAGTTACACACATTACAGCACATTAGACAGTGACATTTATTTTTCACCACAATATCATCTTCAACATGTCCTGTTCCTGTTTCAATGATAAAGCACCCTTGTGATTAATTTTCTGAATCTATTCAGTTTTTTATATCGTCATTTTGAAATACTGTATTTGCTGGCAAGACAGAGATGTGCAGTTTATGCTTTAGAATGCTAGCAGTTTGTTAATTACAGAGAAGTAATTGTAGTCTACAATAATGTAGCTTATGATTTTCAAAAATAAAACTTTACAGCAAACATGCAAGAGAAGAGTGCTGCTGTCATCACACACTACACACACATTCAGTGTGGACCCATCCTAACTTGCACCACACAATTTTCAGTCATAAAGCTGTGAACATGAAATGTTTTATTAATCTGGTGTGCACATACTTTGTATGTTGCTTTTCATGTGTTTTTGTGGTAAGACATTTGTTGTTAGTGGCCCCTCTTGGTGAAAAATGATGTAGTGTGTGTGGATCCCCTCACTGGTCAGTCATGTAGTGTAAACAGACTGCAAATGCTCCCAATCACATTGACAGCATGTTGTGTGAACTTGGCTTTATGTGACCTGCTAACTCAGCTGTGGATGAAGATACACTGCACCTGACTCTGGGAATCTATTTCTTTTATTTGCATGATCACTGTTAAAATATGGCCAACACAAGATAAAAGATGCAGGTTATTTGTGAAGAGATGATCAAATTGTTATCAATGGTTGCTTTTTCATTTGAAGGTGGTTGTTTCCCACAGTCAAGGTTAGAAATAGATCAGAGGCTGCACTACACTACTGATTCTAACAGGAGAGTGTGTGGCTCTGCTATTGGATTTTTTAAGATGTAAAGCAAAAAAAAGGCTCAAAGCATTTTTTAACAATAATGTTGCTTTTCCTGTCATTTCAGTTTGCTGGTAATGGTATAATCATTACCGGTAAACAGCATGCACAGTTGCTTGAATGTTGGAATTTAATTGAATGATTTATATTGTGCAATATTAACATTTACTGTTTTCCACAAGGTCGATTTTTCTATTGAAAGCTTTAACTGAAGATGCGATTTAGCATTTCATGCATGACTTGTGCAAATTATTATCACCCCTCACAAACAGGCGATACATTGTAAATTTTTGCTGTGTCAGATAACTGGATGTTAGAATAAGCAATTACTGGTGTTAATTCTTTAGTCATTGTTGTGTAATGCGTGTTAGACCTTTCACAGATACCACATTGTATACTTATAAATGTTACATTGCTAGTTTGTGTAGTTTTGCAAACCATTCACTGAAGATCATGGTTTGCATATACACTGGTTATCAGTTTAATCAAAAATGTGTTTACACTTAAATGTGTGAGAGTGTATACTTTTTTGTGTACTGCTAACAGAAAATCTTGAGACCAGTTTATTAATCAATTTTTCTGTCTACAGGTGGTCATCACCAGGCTAAAGCTGGACAAGGACCGCAAGAAGATCCTGGAGCGCAAGGCCAAGTCTCGCGCTGATGGAAAGGAGAAGGGCAAATACAAGGAGGAGACAATTGAGAAGATGCAGGAGTAAAAATGATCTTTTGCTATCAATAAACTGTATAAATGGACCTCACATTGTTTTCTGTTTTTTGTTATGGGGGTGAAATTTCTTTGCCATCAAGTCAGATGAAAGTTGATATTGTGAAGGATCTGTGTCGAGTCCACAAGCATATACAACTCCTATTTGAATACAGTATATGAGTTATCAGTTTTTAGTACTTTGAAACATTAGAATACCAAATTAGAATACCATTTGAATCAGGTGTGTTGGAGCAGGGCAACATCTAAAACATGTAGGGCAGGTGGACCAGGATACTGCTCTAAACTGACTGTGGGTGTGACAGTGAAGGGTTGGTTGTCTTTGTGATCCTCAATGGACTGATGACCTGTCCACAGTGTACCCCACCTTTTGCCCTATGTCAGCTGGGATTGGCACCAGCGACCCTCATGCAGGATAAAGCAGTAGATGTTGAGTGAGTGTATGTAAAAACTAAGACACGCGTCCACTTTCTAATTACTGCAAGTGTGTCCACACATTTATGCCCCAATGATTTAATTGTGGAAATTTTTCACAAACACTGAAATAACTTTGACATTTTATTTTAAATTCAACGCTACAATAAATCTGTTAGAATCAGTTATCCACACTTGGAGCCACAGTGGCTCTGCTGCATGCTGCTGAGGAACGCGTCATTTTACCATATGAGCAGTAGGCGGCACTGTTGCTCCACAGACAACATGTTCGGGAAGTGCCCGAAGCAAGAGGCTGAAGCCATAGATGGGTAAGAATAGTAAATTACACATGTACAGCAAAAGCAATATACCTAATCATGGAAACTCTCAGACAACGCATTTATGTCATCTATGCAGTGTCTTTTATCTTTCACGTATAAACCTGTTTAACCTGCTGCGCCAGGTTGGCCTTTGACAAATATCGTAAAGTTGAGTTTTTACGCGTCTTCCGCTCATGGCTGGTGTGTCACCACCTCCTCTGGCTGGTGATGGTCATGTGATCCCGTGCTGCTTCTTCCCTGCTGTTGACTGACCGCAGTCGTATTTATCTCAAGTGAAAAGTTGATATCTGTGGTTTATATTTGCTCTCAAACTAAATTCCATAATGGCGGAGCTAAGTTTTGTCATCGCCATGTCCGTAGTGACTGTATTCTGGGCCATTGTTGGAGGAATAGTTCCTCTGTTTATCCCAAAAGGACCAAACCGGGGGTAAGTTTGTTAGCTCCACGTTAGCTTTCAGCTAGCTAACTTTTGTTTTGTATTTTAATTTATTCCGTTACTGTCATTTAACAACATGAGTAGACTTAAATTTTTAGAGTGACATTTATCCAGCTCGAATTGAACAAGTTTTAAAATAAGCTAACGTTACTCACTCGTAAGAAAAGTTTGGTTTCGCTAACTGAAGCTAATTTGACAACACTTAATATTAATATTACCTTTTTATACCAGTATTTCTGTCATCTTTCTGCACTAAGTCCAGTAGTTTTTATTTAACTCGATCGTTTCTCCATACGTTTAAGGATAAATTGACTTCATTTCGGGAAATGTGCCTCGTGCAACTTCCTTTTTTTATTCAATCATTATCACGAGATCAAAATGGCCTGAGAAAATGCATTTAAATATTAGTATGTGCCTTTTAATTATTTTTTACTCCTACAGAGTGATCGTCACGATGCTGGTGTTGACTGCAGTTTGCTGCTACCTATTGTAAGTGTTGTCATCCTTGATTTATGTTGTGGTTGTTATAAACTATATCATATAATCTGTTAGTACTAAAACAAAAGTAATGAAGATTAAAAAAAATTAGGGATATTTCCATCTAAAACACTGACATATTAAGATGTGATTACGTTTAATTTAGAACAGAAAATAATGCACAATTAAGAATACCAGCTGGAGGAAAGTGGTGATAATATGCTGCTTTTCTGTTTCCTTTGTGATAATTAACTGAGGTTTTGACTGCTAACAGATAAGGAAAAATACTTTATATCATTTATAACTGATATAACACCAGTATTTTGTGGTGTTATATCAGTTGCTAATAGTTGGTAGTCATGGGTTTAGTCACTGTTTAGTTTTTCCTTCTTTGTCACTGCTGGATAATTTGTGTGCAATACTGTCACAGCACAGGTTTGCACATAGTATTTCTTTCCTGTGATAAATTATGAATGTTCACAAGTGTCACAAGTGTTTCATGTCAGATGGACAAAAGAGGGCAGCAGACTCTGAGCACAGTGTTGCAGCCAAGTTGTTTTCAGGAGGCTGAGTGGAATAATCCAAACAAATGGAAGCATCCAAGTTTCAGAATAAGCCTTTTTTGATATACACCAGTCAATGATACATTTGCTAAGCTTTGAAAAGTGTATTTAAGAGCTTGGTTTTGTTGCTGACAAGTTAATGTGATATTATTTACCCATTTCTTCCAAAAGCTGGTTAATAGCAATTCTGGCCCAGCTCAACCCACTGGCAGGGCCTGCTCTGTCCACGGACACCATCTGGTACCTGAGATATCACTGGCCTTAAGTTACACTTTCTGAATGTCCTGAGCATGCAGGTAAAAACCTCTAAAAGACTAAAGCTCTGTATTTCCCTGCAGCATATACATACCATATGTATAAGTTGTGATGTTTTCTCTGCAGGGGAGGAGACCCGATGTTGCTGCATACCGGCGGATGTTTGCACCTCAGTTTGTGCAGAGATGATTCCTCCAGACTTGCCTTAAAATCAGATCTCTGATTGATGCCCAGACCAGTGCCTTGTACAAACAAATGATTCCCCAAGGAGCTCTAAGAGATTCAACTGAATGTGCTTTACATACAAGGGCCTTCACTTGTTGTTTGGTTTATATTTGATGTTTATATATGTTGTGATAATGATATTATTGACTAATGCATTTGCCTTTTAGAAGCTAATGTGTCATGTGTTTGACGTCATCTGTCTGTTTATATTAATGAATATAATTATATGATTAAGTAAATAATTAAATGAATTTGTCCATAACAGTGTATTTGTGTTTGGAGTTTGTGGGAAAAACTTTTTGAGTGTGTACGTTTAATTTGAATAAATTCTTCATTACGCCTGCACTTGAAAGTGGTTCCGTCGCGTTCCAAAACCGCCTTCGCTGCTTTCCGTAGTTTATGCCGGTGTGTACGTTGGCAAACATGGCGTCGTTAGATGTCCACGTTCGAATATGTGAACAAGAAATACTCAAATATGACTTGGAAATCAAAGCTCTCATCCAGGTGCGAGTATTTCTTTGGTAAGACCACTTAGTGTTGAGTTACAGCATGGCGGCGCTTGAGCTTGTCATTAAGGAGAACCGCGTTCTTAGTCTGTTAGCATCTTGTGTTAGCAGCTGCTGCTTGCCGGTGTAGACACGCAGCAGCAGCTCCTAATGTTTTAACGTTATCTGTCTGTGTGTGTGTGTGACTAAATTATCACGTGGAGTGGAAAATAAACTACATGTACAGTCAACAATCTTTAAATGTTTTTCAACATATACAACCACCTAGCTCTGTGTTCTCACTTCAGCTTTTATTCTGTGTAGTCTCATGTTAAAACACAGTAAACATAATATTCAGTTTTAGGGTTTTTTTAATATGCAGCTAATTGGTTTAAGTTATCTAGGAATAAGAAAAACATAAGTTACTGTTTTCAGAATATGTGTTTATTGCTTTACTGATAAAAAGGAGAAAAACTCCCACCTCTGTTTTGCGATCACAACCAAAATCTATTTCCTCCTTGCATCATAACCTGCGTTCCCAGAACATCTTTTTTTTTTACTTTTTCATTTATGCTCTTCACAAATGCAGCCAAAAACATAACCTCTATCCTCAGGCTGCTCATTTTAACAATGTTGTAATATTGTTTTATGCAGCATGTTGATAACAGTTACTTAGCAAAGACCAAGGAGGCCTTTCTAATTTTTGTTTCAACATGTCACCAGGATATTAATGAGTGCACAGGTCCTCAGAGCAAACTGACAGAACTGAATGCCGATGTGAAGAAGAGTTTCCACAATCTCAGATTGAGAATCCAGGTAGGATTTAATTTTTTGAACATCTGTGAACATGATAATGATGCAGCACAAAATAGAAATGAGGATCTGAAAACTGCATGGTCACACTCATGGTGTTACATTAACAGTTACCATTATTCATGTTGCACTTTTCATACAAGCCAATACAGCTCAAAGTTATTCACAGGATAAAAACATAATGAAGGAAAACAACCCAGGATTTATACAGTAGTGAGGAAGTGAATAAGTGAGGAAAAGGAGTCTGTGATATCAATATCAGACACGAAATGAGAAAAGGAAAGGACGAAAGAGGAGCAATTGTGTCCAGGTTGGTCTAAGTTGAAACTACTGAGGACAAGATCACAAGAAGATTAAAAAAAAAAAAGTCAGCAGAAATGTCACATAAGAGATCACCCTTAGGTGGTTAGATTGTTACAATGTTGCAAAAATGAGTATACCTCTCTGAGAGACGCTGTATTACAATTAATAGACAAGTTTTTGATGTTGATGAATTACAGTAGATCTGCTGTCACACAGTAACGGGTTGATATTACTAAATATTACTAAATAAACAGTAAGAGGTAACACAAGGGATTTCAAATTGTGATAGCATCTTTCTATATGGTTACAGAATGACTTTCAGTGTTGTCTTATTTTCATAAATTGTAGTGGTCATTCAGACAAAGATTGACATTGTTTATCATAGTAACATACTAAAAGTAACATACATTTGTGTTTCATTTATTTGACAGGATTTAGAGCAAATGGCAATGGAGCAAGACAAAGAGTCAGACAGGCAAGCCTTGATCAGTCAGGTGGAGGGACACAGGAAACAGATGCTGAGGTAATGTCTCTTAGTTGTTTTCTGAGTTGTGAATTCTGTGGAATAGCCATAAAAATATTTTTTTTTTACGTTTGTGATTTGTATGTATTCACAGTAACCAGACAGCTTGGAGGAAAGCTAACCTTGCCAGCAAACTGTCTATTGACAACTCAGAAAAGCAGGCTCTTCTTAATGAACAAGACAGTACAGTGAGACAGAGGTGAGCTGACACTGTGATAATGGCAAAGGAGACAAAGGCATCCATTTTACTACTCATTTAGAACACCATGCTCTTACATCTGGGATGTGTTGAAAGTTAGGACGGATATTTAAACAATTTTTAACTGTATTTCTTATTCCAGGAAGATGACCAAAGAGGGTCTGGCCCAGACGAGCAGCGACATCACAGAAAACCTGATGAGCATCAGCCGGATGATGGCACAGCAGGTTCAGCAGAGCGAGGAGACCATGACGTCACTGGGTTAGTGAAGGATTGTTAACACAAATCCTCCTGCTTCTTAAAATAAACTTAATGAACCAAAGTGTGTGTGTTTTTTTTGGTCAACCTGATTTAATACACACCATAATGTGAGCAACATCAGCCTCCTTTGTGCCGAAAGTGACTTTCTCTTCTGTTTGAAGCGACCTCCTCGAGGACAATCCAAGAGACCAATGAAGAATTTAAGACCATGACGGGGACCATCCAGCTCGGGAGGAAACTCATCACCAAGTACAACCGCAGGGAGCTCACAGATAAACTGCTCATCTTCCTGGCATTGGCTCTCTTCCTCGCCACAGTTCTCTACATCCTCAAGAAGAGACTGTTCCCCTTCCTGTAGACCAAGGTACCACAGAGGAACTCTCCCATTACCACATGCCGTACTTTCCTCAAATAAATCTCTAACTCCTTGGTGTCACATTACACTCACATGATCAATGAACTGTGATGTCACTGAGGCTAAAGTATTAACCACAAAGAATTACCTACTGTATATCTTTATTTATGAAAAAGAAAAAGATTTAGCTTGACTTTTTTTTTGCATCAAACAAAGGGAATCATTCCAGAATGAGGATGAGAAACGTGTCAGGGGTTTGTGTTCAGTGAGTGAGACAGTGATGCCGTGCACGTCAGACATGGAAGGAGGGGTGGCCAATACTAATACTTTGTCTTACATGCTCCTGTGAAGCCTGAAGCAAAGATGGAAGCCCAGTACTGTAGCAGTGTGTTTTTAGTTAAGAATGCTGAAAGAGCTCAGACAGTTGTAAATGTCGAAGTTTAGGATGTCACACATTGAAATCTGGTGTCTAAAGAATCAGAATTTGTGGAAAAAGATCTGAATAGGATTTTCACTTTGATGTGATTATCTAGTACCACTGTTCATATCAGTTTTTTTATGAACAAACTTTCGTACTTTCCTCAGTAACATTTGCTTAAATCAAATCATTACATTTCTGACCAATTGCTGTTTTTTTTTTTAAATCATTTAATATGAACAAGCTTGTTTTATTATTTAATGATATACTGTATAATTACTGTAAGGTATAATTTATTATTAGATTATGCTGGTACTATTTTTAAATGAGAAATATTTAAATGCTTTTTAACTTTATAAAGCATCCGCACTCACTCACAGCTGATGCTTCATTAGCAAACCAAAAAATAAAAATAAACGTTATTCCTAGTAAGAGTGGACACAGTGTCCTCTGTCTCTGGTCGTCAGCAGAAAAGCTCAGAAAGGCAGTGGCAGTCATCACATTGGCAAAGATATAGAGCAGCATTCACTCCTGCCTTTCTTCAGATAAGACCCGGAAAAGCAGATTATCCCAACCCGTTTCCCTCTCCCTTTCCACCGTGGTTGGAGGTTGAGCTGGGGGTATTTTTAGGTTTGCATGGTGCTGTTATCTGACATTGCCTTTTCAGCGCCTCAGAGGAGAGGGTGGCCAGAGGAGCTACATGACCTTGCCACCCCTTTGTGCAATCGCCTGGCATTGCTTTGTTTTGTCATTTGCGTGTAAATGCTGTCAGTGCTGTTTACCAATAAACACAAAGTCGAAGTCTCCCTTCATGTTTGACAACCCATGTTGAGAAAATATTGTTTTTCAGGTGATACAAAAGACGACAGAGTGTGTGGATAGTCCTGAGAGAGGCCCAAGCATCTCGTCCTCATGTAAAGTGGTCACTGTTGGGCAGAGCCAGTTCTTAGCCTGTTCATATAACTGCACACTTAGACAAGGCCTCTGGCTCTCTGTCAAGCAAATTGGACTGTTCTTGAATTTAGCACCATGACAGTGTCGGTCGAGTGTTTTGGTTTGTATCTGGACAAGTGGGTTGAGGTCTCGGGGGAACACACACGGCACCAAACGGACGCTGTAAACATAGGAAACAAACTGCGCTGAAACCGGAATAAACTGAACAGCCTTGTTCAGATCGTATTTTTCTCTACATTATCTTCAGCCTAACATGACAAAAATTTGCATTGCTGTACAATAATAACAGGATGGTAACATTACAGGAATACATCTTATTTCTAATAGGATTTAAGTAATAATTTAAGTAATAACCAGGTCATAGCTTGGTAATGACAATTACATTAACCTACCATAAGTATAATCCTTTCACATGAAAACATTTGTGAATTAAAATAGATTATTACCACATTATAAAGATGAATTTTGTCCTCCCTTTTGTCCCACATGTGTTTTTGTCCACTATTATTACCCAGTGGTTACCATAGAAATAAGATGATACTCCCCTATTACAAAATATTACCATTTTGGAACTGTGCTGTAATCTCAGGTTTTAACTGTTTTACTGCTGAGCCCGAGTCCAGCTTCTCGACACATTTATGACTCAGCAGTTGTACTATCATTGACTGGCTCACACTATCTCTAATGTCCTAACACTTACACGGATGGTGGCTTTCAGCATGGCTTTAATGGATTTCATTTGTGTTCTCAATATTTTTTTTAAAAAAAATGCTGAATAATGAATAACATCCTTATTTCTTTGTCAAATTCAGATTTTCAAACGTTTATTCAACGTCAGGGTTGTGTGCACCTGGCTGACAGCGGGTTGTAAGACAGTGTAAACCTTTTTCACAACCTTTGAACCCTTCAGGAGCATATTGAAGGAAGCATCCTAATAGCCACTTGAACATTTTGACCAGACACAAACCATGTGTGGGTTGTGCAGACGTTGAACTCCTTTACATGTATATGTGGAACTGTAACCGTCTCAGTCAGTCAAAGACTTTGGTGATAGAGAATTACAGTATGAACTGACGCTGTGACATGTGTCATAGCTTCTTGTTTGCTCTGTACGCCTGGTGCCACAAGGTACTCAATATTTGTTGTTCATAATGTGCAGAAACAGGCCTGTTCCATTCAATTTAAGCCCAAATGTGACTTTCCTACTGCACAGACTGCTTTGATATTCTGCACTCTAAGAATTAAACACACAAACACAACCGTTATTCTTATAGTCTTTATTTCTGCACTCATTATAATCTTATAAAAATGTTTTCCACAATGGACTTTCATTACTTTTATATAATTTATATACTGCAGGCTTAATGGTTTTCTAATAAAATAGTAGTGTATAATTTAAACAACACAATATAAAATATTATAATAATAATAATAGTAATGGTTTAATTTCAATCAATATTTTTCTCCAAAGCCACAAAAAATAATTTGCCTGGCATTTCACTGAGTCCACTAAGGAATCTTATATAAAAAGTGAAATGTGGGGCAATTTAAAATTATTTAAAGAGCCTTAATTGCAACTTACTTTTTTATTTAAATGTGTGTCCCATTAAATGTGTGTTTATGTCTGTACTCAGACAAAATCTGGTGCTGAAAACAAAAACAAACAAAACCGAAAGTAAGTCATTAAATATGAGACTTTACACAAACTCCACCACGTTTACAAATGCATGCAGTCAGAAAATAATAATCCTGTGTTGGATATTCACCATGTCCTGATGCCATGTAGGCCGTTAGTGGAGGGAAACATGCCCTGCACGTTGTTCAGCTCCGCCGCTGCAAAGTTCATGTAACTCCCGTTGTTGTTGTTGTTGGATCCCTGCACAGTTTGCATGGAGGCTGCGGGGTAATTACACGCGTAGTTTGTGCTGCAGCCGGGCCCGCTGTAGCTGCTGAAAGGCGGGTAGTTGTTGTAGTTGAAAGGGGTGATGTAGGAAGGGTTGTAGGAACCCGTGTCCGCCGCCACGCAGGGCCTCCCGTCCCGCACCAGCACCGGGACTGACACCCGCCTGGGCGGCGGCAGAGACACCATCTCCAGGCTCTGGTCCTGCCGCTGCCGCTTGCACTTGTACCTCCTGTTCTGGAACCAGATCTTCACCTGGGTCGGGGTGAGTTTGAGCAGCCCGGCCAGGTGGTCCCTCTCCGGGGCGGACAGGTACCTCTGCTGCTTGAAGCGTCGCTCCAGCTCATACACCTGCGCCTGAGAGAAGAGGACCCGCGGCTTCCTGCGTCTGCGGGGCTTTGGTGGATCCGAATCGTGGGATTTAAGGTCCTCCACGGGCCCGAGAGCAGAACTGAACTCCACTGATGCAACAACAACACACACACACACACACACAGAGTGAGAGACAGAAAAACAAAGATGAATGTAAATGTGACTTTTTCTAAAAGCCCTGTATATATTTCACCTTTTAGTGCTTTTTTATTTGCTCATAATCACAAGTATAATTTTAAAACACAACACAGTGTCATATTATATTTGCATAACACTCTATTGTGTAAATTCTAATATGGTTGTTCTACTATTGCAGCCTGCAGAATAATTTATATTAAATGTTCCATTGCAACTTTTACTGTAATTTTTTTTTTAAATAATAATCCCTCTTAAATTATCAGTCTGAGCTATAGAAAAGGATGTTCAAATATCAGAAAGACTTGTTTTTGCCACATGTCTATTGTGTCATTTTACGTTATTAAAAAAAAAAAACACAATTATGGCAAACTGTCAGTTGGATAGTTAGTTTTGATTGCGTTTGTTGGTTGCTATAAGCACCATACAATTCAGCGTTATATTATGATAATTATAATAATATAAAATATAATAATTTAATTTCTTTTAACTTTCAACTTTTTCTGCGTTTGTTTCCTAAAATAAGCCTTAAATGATTTGTCAGAACTGTAGAAAATCTAGTTTAAGTTTTACTCGGCTACTTTTTTGTTACTTTTTTTTTTTTTTAATTGCATGCTTTTCATGCTTAAACTTTGGTGTAGAGTACAATCTCCATGTGTCATGATTTGCCAAATATTTATTTGGAAGTGACAGTAAACAGATTCTGGTTAATTTGCGCACATGACAACGGCAGAGTCGAGGCCTATAATCACAAAGTCACCCTCTGATGATCATCTCACCTTTTCTGCGTTTCCCCTCGAACCCGTCTGATTTCTCATCCTTCATTAAATCCATGTCCAAGAGCGATTTGCCATAAAAGTTGGTGGCAAAGCTGAGCGCAGGGTTCCCTCTGCCTGCTCTGGACTCCTGCAGCTCTTCTTCCAACAGTGAGGAGGCTGCGGCTGCGGCGGCGGCTGCGGCGGCTGCGGCGGTCGTCATGTCCCTCAGCGGCTCCTGCTTCATGCGGGCCAGCATGCAGGAGGGGGAAGAGGAGGAGGATGAGGATGAGGAGAGCGAAGAGTCCGGCACTGTGCAGCAGTCCATGCGCGCAGAAACGTCCAGAGAAGACACCATGACGCCATGACTCTGCTCCAAGTTTAATATATCCTTCACAGAGAAGGGAGTGGACGTGCTGCCACTGGGAAACATTGTCACGAGGACTTGGAAATAAAGGAGAGGGGAGAAAAAAAAACAACAACCATTAACCTGTCATATGGACGCAACAGGGAGACGTCAACAAACTTCCTCTCTTGTCTGGTAATATTTACTGGATTTAAGTATCAGTTTAGAACACCAGACTGATCTTGAGTGGAGTGTGCATTTTGAAGGTCTCCCAACTTTTCTCTTCATGGCCTCTCTCTACTCCCGGTGACGCAGGGAGGAGGAGGAGGAGGAGGAGGAGAGAGGGATCATCCGTTTAAAGAAAATTAAAAATGCTGTTTATATTTCCATAAATCAGCCACATTTTGCCATGTCTTACCAGGAAACGTAAAGTGTTAGCAGTGCTGGCCCAAGCCTTTATGGGGCCCAAAGCAGAATCTGACTTTGGTGTCACCTTTGCTCCACTGTTATTGACACAAGTGTAACAAGACAAATTGCATTAATTATAGTTCTCTGTTTGTTTCTTAGTTCGCTTGTTTTTGGTTTTTGTTTTGTTTTTCATTTACCTTAGAGGGCAGTACAATCACAAAATTGGCCTAGTTTTAATTTATACTTCCATATTCTAAGTGAAGCCCTAAATGTGGTGCTACTGAACTTGAATCGAAAAACCAAAAACAAAATATACATTGCATTCACTCAAGTAAATGCATTCACCCAGTTTAATGGCTTTTGTTTAAAATTAAAACTTACAACAGATGTGCAAATGTGCTCCAAATGTGCAGTTTTCAACTGCAAAATGAGAACAAATGTAACTTTAGATATCTACAGATATCGATATTTCTTTAATAAGGTAAAATGTTTTTCCCACACTGTAATGGGGGCCCCCTGGTGACCAGGAGGGCCCCAAGCAGCTTCTTAGTCACATATGCGTTGGGCCGGCTGTGGGTGTTAATCACATTTCTGCTGCTCTGGGCAGTGAATGCAAATCAGAAACAGTCTGGCAGTGAACATTCATGCATCCTGAAACTAAGGAAGCGAAATGGAACCTGGCCATCATTAATGGAATTATTTACACCTGTGTTTTTCTTCACTATGACCTGGTAAAATGGCTGCTGCGTGTAAAGAGCCCATTTTGTTATTGTATAATCACCTTGATAAGTGGATAATTTTGATCTTTGTGGATGTGTATAACATGTGGCCACCCCAAGGTATAGGCAAAGTAAGTGGCTGCTTGGGGCCCCTGATCACCAGGGTGACCTCCGGTAGTGAGTGGAGAAAAATATGTTAACATATATATAAAAAAATTCGATTTATTTAGATATGTTTAGATATCTAGTGTTGAGTTGAACTTATTTGGTTTTATTTTGGAGTCGACTGCTCATTTAGTGTATGTTCTAAGTCAAATAAACTTACTTGTTTGATTCAAGTTCAGTCTCACCACACTTAGTGCTTCACTCTGAATACAAATGTGCAAATGAATACTAGGCCATTGCCCCTAAGGTAAAAATATATATCAAGAGTGACATTGGTTTGGAGTAAATTACAACTATAATTTATGCAATTGAAAGTGTTGCATTGGAATCAATAATAGTCAAGCGCTGGCTACTCAGATGTGGTGGGAATCCCCCTCCCCCCAATCAAATTCAGCTTGAGGCCAGCCTTGAAAGTGAGTTTTTACACACAGTCTCATATGATCAAGATGCAGGAGTGTCAAATGTAAAGCCCGTATGCCAGAACCAGCCCACCAGAGGGTCCAATCCTGCCTGCAGGATGAATGTGTGAAAAATTCACATTATGATTAGATTCCAATCAGTATGAATACTGGAATACTGTATTTTTCAGTTCCAGATACATGTGACTAAATGTTTTGTGCCTTTGTATAGATTTCTTTCTGTGAGTTGTAATGCATGTGCGTAAATGGTAAACTTATTTTTCTTAAGAAATGTCAGGTTTTTATGGTATGTTTTGCAAAATGTGTTTTACTTATTTAAATATATAACAAGAAAAAAAAATGGAAGTAAACAAATTGGAGTTGTTGTTTATAGGCTATTATGCTTTTATTTTACTGATCTGGCCCACTTGAGATCAGATTGCACTTCATGTGGCCTCTGAACCCCTGATCAAGAAGAACCATTTATCCAGTGTGGCTTACATCAAATGCTGTAGTAACAAGTGAGGAGCTGGGTGGCGAGTTTTGGGGTGTCGGTCTGTCCCTCAGCCGACAGGAAACTGAACAGACGAGCATCATAGAATCTGGCCACAGAATGTGAAACCATGGAGCGACACACTCTGTGCTGTGCTGTCTGCCTCCAACAGATTCTGGAGCCACTGTCGGACTTATCAGGACGTGATAACAGATGACAACAAACCTGCAACCCCACGCACACTCCCACCCACCCACGCTGCAGGTTATCCTGAAAGAAGTGTCACAAATGACACCCAAGCGTTATCCAGTTTAAGGGCCCCTGTTTTGTTTCCTTTAACCTTTTCATTTTTACCGTGGTGGTGAATTTTGTCCAAAACCAGTTGCCCCTCTCTTTAAACCTCACCTTCACTGCTCTATTCTTTAGCTTATAGGAGAAGATGTTCAACTTAACACACGATTAACACACTGTTTATAGATTACAATAACAACGTGCAAATCATTTCACCTCACGGCAGTAAAACCGAGACGAGCGTGCGCAATGACGCATGGTCTTCCACAGCGCGCGGTTGGCACTAAAGCTGCTATTAATGCCTGTGGAGACGGTTACAGGAGACAGACAGTATTATCGTTTGTTTTATCTTCAGCGTTTAGCGCAGCCACGGGTTAAATGGGTCTCCCTGTCTCCGACCCAGCGATGGTGTTTATAGTTTTTGAAGACTATTTGTGCGCGTCGCCAGCTGATGAATGGCCGTAAAATCTTTCTCGGGCGCGGTGAGAGTCAACACGGGCCCGGCTCTCGCTGTAATAATTGGCGAAATAAAGTAAACGCACAGCGGAGAGAAACACAGGACATGATTAATTTCCACTGTGTAGTTTGAGTGTATATGTTGGCATTGAAATAGCCTCTTTTTCCTGCCTATTAATTTTTAAAAGTCCACTATGTCTCAAAATAATCCACAATAATAAACATTTTATACTAAAAACCCTTTTAACTGTAAAGATGAAGATGACAGGTCTGGCATGTGTTTCATTTCCCTAATGCTTGGTCCTGCAGCAGCCTGTCCTCCCCTTTGACCTGTCTGTCTGCAGCACATCTCCCTCTCAGATAAAGCTGCAGATAAGGTTACTTAAAAACTTCCGCTGCGCGTTCATATGAGTATTTAGTGCAGGGCCGGCCCCAGCCTTCATGGGGCCCTAAACAGAATTAGATTAAGGGGCCTCGCTCCCTCCCACCACCTAAATATGGGGACCTAAATATGGGGACTTATTTTCCTTATGTGGACAAAAATGAAGTCCCCACAATGTGAATTACTAAATTTTAAGGTGAAGACATGTTTTAAAATTTAGCTGAGGTTCGGTTAAGGTTGGGGTCAGGCTTAGGCCAGCAGTAATTGGTTACAGTTAGATTTATTGGGCCACACAGTTGGTCTAGTTGTTAGCACTCTTACCTTTGCAGCAAAAAGACCAGAGTTTGCGACCTGGCCTTTCGACATTGAGTTTGCATGTTCTCCCTGTGTGTGCGTGGTTTTTCTCCAGGTTCTCCTCCCACAGTCCAAAAACATGTAGATTTGGAGATTAGGCCAGTTCGACACTCTGAATTGCCCAGATGGTTGTTTGTCTCTATCTGTGGTCCTACGATGGACTGGTGACTTGTCCCAGGTGTACCCTGCCTCTCGTCTTATATCAGGATTAGGTAGGGCCACAACCCACATGTGGAGGATAAAGTGGTATAAAATGAGTGAGTTAGAGTAAGTCTCCATGAAACAAATGCAAGTCAATACAGTGTCATCTGAAGTCATGGAAACCAGTGTTTGTGTGAGAGAGAGATGGAGAGACCGTGCAGTAGAAGCAGAAAAGTATGTAAACTCATAATAAAATCATTAGCTGCAGCCTAAAACAAATGCACACCTTATATTTTAATTTTATACTATTTTGTGTATTTTTTTCTCTTCTCCTTCTTGTTGTTGAGAGAGCAAAATGCACATTTTTGTTTCTTGTCTCACTTCTCCCGTTGGCACACAACGCTGCTTTAACCTAAGAGACAAAAGACATATGTTTTATGTTTTTGTCACGTTTTTAAATCTTACAACAAGCCAAGATGAAGAACACTAAAAAAAAAGCTGTACTTCATCACATCACCTTCATGCTGTCATTCTCAAATCTACAAATCAGTCAACCAGTCTCACAAATAATTTAAAAATAATTCATTGAAACAACACACTGCTCCAGTCTAAACATTTTTTCTGTGCCATGTAGTGTCAGGCAAACAAAAAATACCACATCCATACAAAACTTTGAAATCAAAATAATCTCCCGTTTTCTGCATTTTATCATATAAATAATAACATAATCTCATTGAATTACAGCTAAACATTGAATCTGAATGGTCTGACACCACAGCTCTAATGTGACCCATGTAGCTTGATCCAATGATTAATTCATATCACCCCCCCTGTTTTTCCATCCTTCTTTTTAAAGTTTATTGTGTGTTTTATTTCCCATTGTGGACTTCTTTACTCTGCCATGTAGCATTTTAAGGCAGATGCAGAGTCAAATGTCCTTTATAGTCCAAGGTCGGATCATGGCAACTGCATCGCCATCTCTGCTGTCATGTAATATTAGTAACCGCACTGTGACTGATGTGGTTTACTGCCTGATGAGTTAAATGGTTTTATCACTGCCGTTTACCCTCCCTGCCAGCCTGTATTTAGCCACACTGCCACCATAAGGTTGCTGCAGGAACACACAACTCCAGTTTTGCCCATTGGCTGTGTTGATTATGATGGCAACTAGTAGTTAAAAAGAAAACAGTTGGAGTTCGGCACACCATGTCACTCATGGCATGACGTGACAGGAACCATAAGCATCCGCTAAGCCGGAGTCGGGTCCTGTGCAAATGGAAACTGGCTGTATATGGCGGTGATGTCGAGTGCCATCTGTCTGTGCATCATTTGTCTTGTCTATGGATGGAGCAGCATCCCATTCGCCCCACGCTTCTCACTGTGTGCTCCTCACACACACACACACACACACACTCATGGTCATGTTCAGACACTTGGCAAAGCTTCACACAGTTCTGTGCTGAGTTCAAGGTGATGCTGAGGCCCCAGGGAACTGGAGAGGATGGATCTTACTGTGTGCCTGATTTAGTTTTGTCTACAGCTGATGTGTGAGAGGTCACTCGTGGGATACCGCTGTGCTGTAGCTCATGACCTGATGAATGGACTTCATGGGACAGGTTGTGCTATGATGACATATGCAGACTGGATGTGCAACAGAAACCCCCCCCCCCCCCCAAAAAAAACCAACATATTAAACATTTAAAGCTACAGCTAAAGCTACTTTTTTGTTGTTGATATTATTATTCTGCCTCTGTTTGGTCTTTTTGAACATAATTGATTTAACATTATGTGTATGCTGCAGCTGTCATCTGTCAGGCAATACTATCAGACCAGCACAGGGTGGAGTAGAACCAAGAGGCAGTTTTCCATGTGCGCACGGTTTCCAGTTATACACAAACCTGTATGCAGTCATCTTATTTCACTTGTACTGTCTGTCTTGACATAAAACAAATCACTTCCTGAGTGCAGTGAGGGGATGTCACCTGGTGACAAATGAAACACCTCTATACTGAGACACAGAGACAGAGAGAGAGAGAGAGAGAGAGAGGGAGAGAGAGGGAGAGAGAGCTTTAATGTTTATATTTAAACGTTAGAGGTACATACCTCATTTTTAACACCTGATTCCGCACTTCCTGATTATAGCACAGGAATCCTGACTGATAGATTCAAGGCCCTCACCATGTCTTCACGCACTTTGTGAATGGACAGTCTTGACTATACAGGACTTCCACTCCCCGGCCACATTATTAGGTAACAAATGGTAATTTCCGTTAGTGTTGCCTTTCTATTGGAGCTAAACAATATGGCCAAAAATGTTATTACAACCGGGGCTACATGGTAGAGTAGTGGCTAGCACTGTTGCCTTGCATTAAAAAAAAAGACAACAGGTTATTGACCTGGTCCCAAAATGGGCCTTTCTGCATGGAGTGTGCATGTTCTCCCCGAGTGGGTTCTCTCTAGTTTCTCTAGTTTCCTCCCACAGCCCAAAACATGCAGAGGTTAATTGTACACTCCAAATTGCCCGTAGGTGTGAGAGCGATTGATGGTCATCACTGGCTTCCAATGGACTGGTGACTTGTCCAGTGTGTACTCCACTTTTCAGCTGGGATTGACTCCAGTGACCCCTGACCCTCATGTGGACAAGTTTCAAATAATTATCATGATAAAATGTCAGCTAATTCAAGATTCTGTTTTGCTCCTGTGTGATATTTGAAGAAACCAGAAAACTGTGGTTTTTAAATGTCTTCATGGACAGAAAACAACAGTGCATACACACCAGAGGGCGCAGAGCCACCTTACCAAGCAGTCAAAACTGAACAATTTCAAATTTCATGCATTTTCCAGCCATACTTAAATATATATATAACATCTTATTTATGATAAAATAAAGTGAATTCAAAACTGCAGTGCTTTATTTCTTTTTAGTCGCACAACAGACAGAAGATTTGTTTGGAAACATAATTCTTAGATGACGGGTTGGTGAGGATGCGAGAAAATCTGAGTTCACCATCTTCACCATAAAAGTTCAGTCTATATTACATAACAGAAAATTATATGTGCATGACTGATAACTGATCTACACTTGTACAGTACAGAACCATGTTTACATTTTCTGTGATGAACTGGCGACCTGTCCAGGGTGTACCCTGCCTCTCACCCTATGTCAGTGCCTTCCGTGACCCTCAGTGGAGGGTAAAGCGGTAGAAAATGAGTGAATGAGAGATCAAACTGCAGGCAGCTGTTGTGAAGGAGTAACAGAAGAGGACACAAGGGGATAGGACAAGATGGAGGCAGATCCACTGTGGGGACCCCTGAAGGAAGAAGATGAAAGAAGAAGATAATTTTGTGCTTTCTGACTGAGACTTGTTGCCATTGCATGGTTGAATGATAAAATTTTGACACATGTATGAGGTGTTTTGGTGATTTGAGTTTTGGAAGTGACATTCGTTGTATTAGTGTAGTATAGTATCCCATTACTTAGATTGAAATGTACAGTTCTGATTATTATACAACAAATGTCATCCCTTGAAAAAAATCTATTGACTTGCAGGTCAGCGCTGATGCATTGTGGCATCTGAGTTACGTATGTTGTGTTTGCGTGCAAAGGGACCACAGGGGGGCAGCATCATACAATGCTTTATTAACTGCCCCACTGAAAAAGCTGTAAGCTCACATACTTTTCTTGCAAAACGATTCTTCGTTGCACTCATTGCGTTGTTTCAATATTCCGATGTAAGATGCATTTCCTTTATCCACATATGTTTTCCAGCCCACGTTGTCTTAAATGCACGCATGATGAGGCCTTTACAAGTGATTCTAGCTCTGGAGTTTGTTTATCTTAACTCTTTATCCAAACATATATATCTCATAATTATACTTGACTGTTGTACTGGTAGACATATATAATTTCCCTAATGCTTAGCCTATTTGTAAATATACAGAGTTAGCGTGTGTCCTCCTCACTCCCCTCTTTAAATATTAGTTTTCATGATCATAAGCTCATCATACCAGAGTGTTTCAGTGACCAAGCGCCAGCTGTGAGATCTGAGGTTTTACAGCATCTCCCCCGCGTGTGCTGTATCAGCTGCTGTCGCTTTATGGTCCTTAATTTACCGAGCCTTCCCTGAAATCATTTAACATGCTGACTGCTCTGGTTTCCATGTAATTGGAGTTGACCAAGAAATGAGGTAAGAGCATTGCTAATAGGCTAAATGACCAACAATGTAATACGGCAGAGCATGAGCAGCTTGATTACCACTGTTGACCTGATAGATTATTCATGTGGTAATGTGGAGAGAGCATTGGTCTCTGGTCACGTCTTTGGTCAACGGTGAATCCACTGCCAGCCATCAGGTTTTCTACCTCTAACACACACACTGGCTCGTGCAGCTCTCCGTTTAAGGACTGTAATTGTACTTTATCAAAGCTCGACAGGAAAAGCTCAGTTCAGTAGTCCCGTTTTATTACTTTACTTGGGAAAAATGTGAAAAGAAGCATACAAGTACATATACATTAATTCGATGTACAGAAAACAGTCACTGCGTTAGCTTGACGCTAACGTCGATAACAAAATACATTATAAACTAGCGGTTAGCATCGGCGGCGAGTCAACACTTGCACACTCAACTGTGTATTTAGAACAAACTTACACTTTCGTTTACACCATATACCGCTTTGACAAACAACAATAACGTGGTAGAACATAAACAATCATTAAGGCAACTATTTTTCCAGTCATAAAATTGGCTGTGCATGAACCCATGTAAAAACTTCCGGGTCAACTACGGCAAACCTGAAAGTACACTAAAGGTGGCGCTCACGGCACTCTCATTCTCTCTTCCCCAATCAAGCAGGCGGCACACAGTGACTTCCATTCATAAGGTCAGTCTAAACAAAGTATTGTTACTAACCTTAACTATAACCAGTTCATATCTACTCCTTAACTAAACCACAGTTCAAATCTTATCCCAAAACTTAACTAGTTTCCCAGAAATGAGGTTCTGCATCACTAGGACCAGGTTCTGGTCACCATGAGGACTACTGGTCCTGACAAGGTCAGAGTTTATGTCAGAAAAGGTCCTAAAGAGGTAACACACACACACATAGTAAGCTGTGATGTACATACTGTACATTGCCAGGGAGGCCACCACATCCTTGGCATCAATATGAGTGGCCCCTGTGCATAAACTCTGGCAGTACACACACTCACAAACACACCGTTCACTTACTCTCAACCCATTTTCAGTAACTCTAATTGTGTGGCGAGTTGTGCACCATTCAGCACATCAATCATCATGTTGTCATCTTGGCACCGACATCTTGGCTGGGCTGAATCGAACAGTGCTGCATCCAACACCAGCCAATTAGTCTGACAGTGGACTTGAGGGACATCAATATGAAGGCTGGACACAGGTCCTGGACACTCACTGAGGAGTCTGTTGAGCAGGTGAAGACGTAGCCACTTTAAGCAAGCACAAGGTGGTAAATGGTTACTGTACAGCCAATGTGTGTGTGTGTGTGTGAAAGAGAGAGAGGGAGAGGGAGGCAGACCAACAGTGTGTTTATGTGTGTCCTCTTCCTGTCTTCCCTCAATGCTTGTCTCTCCATCTCTAATGGGGACAGTATGAGAAGAGAGCTTGTGGTCTGTCTGGACCTTTCTAATTGCCCCTGCCACAGAGGCCTGATACAGCAAGACCCTGTGTTCCCAGCAGTTCAGGCATATGTGTGTGTGTGTGTGTGTGTGTGTGTTGGGCAGACAGAATCATCACTCAGGTGGTGTTCCCTTGGCTCCACTGCACAAATTTAGGCCTCACATAGAGAACACCATTCATTATAAATATCACAGCTAGAGGGAGAGCACGAGTGGTGGGAAGAGATATGAGAGGGGGAGGAGGCAGAGGAGATATGCAGACAGTGAGCGTGGAGGAGCGCAGCACAGGTAGATGGTAAATGTTTGCTTGGTGACATTTCAATCAATTCTACATAAGCAAGAGTTTAGTGTCTTCATTAATCCACTCTGCCCAGATACATATGTACACACAAACTTGTTTTATATATCTTAGTGAGGACACATCATTAAAAAAAAAAGTGCAGGGGTTCAAACTCTGAGAGTTAAAGAATGTGCATAGGGATTAGACATTTGCATGGAATAATAAATATATACTGTAACTGTGTTAAGTTGACCCGTCTATGACCCGTCTATACAAAAAATATTAGGAAAAAAAAAGAGAAAAAAATAGAAAGTTTCTAGAAATAAAAATGTTTAATACAACTATAAACTATATTAAAAATGTAAAGTGACCGTGGAAGTAAAAGTGTTTTATACAACTACAAACTATATTAGGAATAGAAAAAAAGTAAAGTATATTAAAAATATAAAGTGACCATCAAAGTGGAAATGGAAATTTGTGCAGTATTTGTAGTGAGGAAACACACAGACACATGCACACCTAACCCTTACCCTAAAACATCTTAACCGCCAAAAACTAAAATGCCAAAATGTCCTCACTTTCCCAAAATGTCCTTACTCCCTTAGGTTTCTAAGTTTTTTGGTTCTCACAAAGATATGCAGGCAAGAACACACAAACACTTACACTTGACTTTCCCAAGATCATTCATGCATAAAAAATGTTTTATTCTTTTTTATTTGAATCAAACATGCCGTGTCCCAGAGCATGTCAGTGTGTGATGCCAGTTATAAATGCCCATATAAACTCTTCTTGCTCATTTTCCTGACTGATTGGACTATTGATTTTATACTGCCCCCCCACAATTTCTGATGGTATTGCTCTGTTTCGTCTATCATTAGTCCTCCTGCGAGTTGCACAGTGACACACAAGATGAACTCAAGGTACAGATGAAAGGCTCTGTTTGTCTCCGTCTTGCCTAAAGTATAAAGGGACCTTAACAAGTGAGCTGTACTTTGTGTAGGAATGGCGTCTGCTCATATCAATTAATGATCGGCTCCCAGCACAACAGAACACAAGAGCTACAAGAGCATAAGAAGCAAAAGAAGGTTTTATGAAGTGCAGCCTGTCAGGCCAAACAGAAGTGTGACCAACACAAAGTGATCATCCCTTGAAAAAAAAAGTAATTCTAATATTAAACCTAAATCTAAATCCGGAAACAATGCAAATACCAGCTAAAATGTTCTTACTTACTAGGGTTATAGTTCAAAATGGTCCTCTCAAAGATATACATTCAAGTACACACACACACACACGCTCACACAGACACACACACAAGTATGCAGCTTATCCCAGCACATAATCTTCCTTTAGCCCCAAGGCCTTTGCTACTCCACTGCCAGGCCAGGTTATGAAATCCACCCAGGGCCAGGTTACAAAAATCCTCTCTGTGGCATCTGCCAGGGAAGGCAGCTCTGTGTTGACAGATGGGCACAGAATTCCTGGGCCTCAGGCCTCACCAGTGCTCTGCCAGGAGCTGCACTGAAGCAGCCATGGAGAGGCTGACTGGCATTTCTTTACACCTATGTGCTTCATTTCTGTGGCAACATTGAGGCACGTACGACATGAGTTGCATTCCGTGAATGCTGCTCCTTCACATACACACACTGCTCGTAAAGGCCAGCGATGGGCGTCACTGTGGAATGAATAGGGTAGTGATGGGTGTGGATTAAAGGGATATTGCAAGTTTTTTTTTGAAGTGCAGTTGTGTAAGGTATTGATGCATTATCAACACTGACCTCACAGAGCACGAAACCATTTCTGTGAACCAACCTGAGACCATCCCAAAAGGCTCACCCACGGTATCTTATTAATTGCCACCTTTTCTTGCCATTAAATAGTCTTTTATAACTAGAAACCTAACCAAAGCCCAAAAAAAATCAGTGACTTTATATCACTGCACAAAGGAGTTGTTAATCCACTGTTGCCTAAATCAGCAAGTTTAAATTTGTTATCTTGTAACTTTTGGCAGTAGACTAGGATCAACTGTGTCCCCAAGAGCTAAAAATGGCTGATTTTCTGAGAGTGTGCTTTTTACACACTTCATTTTCCTGTTATAAAATGCTGTCTATCAGTGAGAAAAAGCAACAAACCTATTGAGAGATCATAGAATTTAAATCATATTGTGTGTTTCTACTTGTATTTTTATATTTGTGGGATCCAGAAAACATACAAACCAATTTTTGTGAGTATGTTCTGACTGGCCCCCACAACTTTAAAGGGGTTTCTCAGGGTTAAGACCTGGTTTTAGATTTAGGGTTAGAATTAGTTTTAGGTTAGGGTAAGAGTTAAGGTTAGGTACTTAGTTTGAGGGTTAAGGTTAGAGAGAGAGAGGCTAGGGAATGCAATTATGTCTGTGATGTGTCCTCATGAAGATATTAAAACAAGTTTGTACAGTCAGGTCCATAAATATTGGGACATCGACACAATTCTAATATTTTTGGCTCTATACACCACCACAATGGATTCGAAATAAAATGAACAAGATGTGCTTTAACTGCAGACTTTCAGCTTTACTTTGAGTATTTGGTATTTACATCCAAATCAGGTGAACGGTGTAGGAATTACAACAGCTTGTATATGTGCCTCCCACTTTTTAAGGGGCCAAAAGTAATGGGACAATTAGCGGACAAATTAACAATCATAAATCAAACTTTCACTTTTTAATACTTGGTTGCAAATCCTTTGCAGTCAGTTGCAGCCTGAAGTATGGAACGCATAGACATCACCAGACACTGGGTTTCATCCCTGGTGATGCTCTGCCAGGCCTCTACTGCAACTGTCATCAGTTCCTGCTTGTTCTTGGGGCATTTTCCCTTCAGTTTTGTCTTCAGCAAGTGAAATCCATTTTCAATCAGATTCAGGTCAGGTGATTGACTTGGCCATTGCATAACATTCCACTTCTTTGCCTTAAAAAACTCTTTGGTTGCTTTCGCAGTATGCTTCAGGTCATTGTCCATCTGCACCGTGAAGTGTTGTCCAATGAGTTCTGAAGCATTTGGCTGAATATGAGCAGATAATATTACCTGAAACACTTCAGAATTCATTCTGCTGCTTTTGTCAGCAGTCACATAATCAATAAATACAAGGGAACCCGTTCCATTGGCAGCTATACATGCCCACGCCATGACACTACCACCACCATGCTTCACTGATGAGGTGGTATGCTTTGGATCATGAGCAGTTCCTTTCCTTCTCCATACTCTTCTCTTCCCATCACCCTGGTACAAGTTGATCTTTGTCTCATCTGTCCATAGGATGTTGTTCCAGAACTGTGAAGGCTTTTTTAGATGTTGTTTGACAAACTCTAATCTGGCCTTTTGAGGCTCACCAATCGTTTACATCTTGTGGTGAACCCTCTGTATTCACTCTGGTGAAGTCTTCTCTTGATTGTTGACTTTGACACACATACACCTACCTCCTGGAGAAAGTTCTTGATCTGGCCAACTGTTGTGAAGGGTGTTTTCTTCACCAGGGAAAGAATTCTTCGGTCATCCACCACAGTTGTTTTCCGTGGTCTTTCTGGTCTTTTGATGTTGCTGAGCTCACCGATGCGTTCTTTCTTTTTAAGAATGTTCCAAACAGTTGATTTGGCCACACCTAATGTTTTCTCTGATGGGTTTGTTTTGATTTTTCAGCCTAATGATGGCTTGCTTCGCTGATATTGACAGCTCTTTGGATCTCATATTGAGAGTTGACAGCAACAGATTCCAAATGCAAATAGCACACTTGAAATGAACTCTAGACCTTTTATCTGCTCCTTGTAAATGGGATAATGAGGGAATAACAAACACCTGGCCATGGAACAGCTGAGCAGCTAATTGTCCCATTACTTTTGGTCCCTTAAAAAGTGGGAGGCACATACAAACTGTTGTAATTCCTACACCATTCACCTGATTTGGATGCAAATACCCTCAAATTAAAGCTGAATGTCAAGCTGCAGTTGAAGCATGTCTTTTTCATTGTATTTCTAATCCATTGTGGTGGCGTATAGAGCCAGAATTGTGTCAATGTCCCAATATTTATTGACCTGACTGTATGTGTGTGTATGTAATTCTATATAATGATGATGGTTCTTTACGTTGAAACCATTGTTAAATTACGTCACACAGTGCTGATGTAGTTTGTCAGTTCCACATGACTCTCTTTGTGTTTCTTAGTATAGCAGTTTTGCTCAGCATCTCTGTGCTGCACTCAGGACGTCATTTGTTTATGAGGTATGCTTTTTGTCAAGTGACTGAAATCACTATCCCCTTCTGTCCCTGCTGGCAGTAAGTGAGTGTCCAAGTCCCAGAGTTGAGCAGATGCATTTCTGTCGAGTATAGAAATGCAATGTCAATGTTTATGTCACTTCAAAAACCTGAACTATCCCATCAAGGTATGAATATAATGTGATTAAAATGGGATGGCAGTTACGAAGTTCATCTTGATTTATTTGCTCATTTTAGCCAGAGAACTCATCGCTTCTTCTTTCTTGTTTTATTCACTTGCAGCATCAAGGTGACCGTGATGAGAAGCTTTTTGCAGCAGTTGACCTCCCTGGTTGAGGCAGCCTCAGTACCATGCTGATCTGTGTCCAGCTCCTTCCCCCAGCCTCAAGCCGCTGCCACAGGGATAGTGTTTTACATGCTGAAGGTGAGTGGAGTGCCAGTGCAGCTCCTGTCAGCCCAGTGCTCTACTCACTCAGGGCCCCCATTTTTCTGCCCTGTCATCCCACTGACCACCTGCTCCAACCCCATCCCCTAACCAGGTCACACTAATGAAAGCTGCATGTGGCCACATAACAACCTCTCAGGCTGCACACACAAATAAAATGCAGACAATTATGAGGGCTGGATATATATATATATTTTTAATTGTTTTCTGTGAAAGTCAAACCTTGTGTTGTGCACATTTTAGAAATGTACAGTACATTGTATTTTGCAATTCAGCAGAACATTTGGAACACAAATATAGCTTGGGCATGGCTGAACTTAATAGGCTGGCATTCTGCAAAACCATGCCACATTCTCCGCAATCACCACTCTTTAACATCTAGCACTGCATGGACACAATGTTCCACAATGTGGAGGGTGCACTGCCAAGTCCTCTGACAGTGAGAGATTACACTGATTATTCCTAAAGCGATCTCACTATGGAACGATGTATGCACAGGGGTCAGAGGAGAGATGGAGGAGGGGGGCGGTCGGGGCGGGGGGTGGGTGCTGGATGTATGTTGAACAAGAACATTGGCAAGTTTCGTTGCTGAGAACAAAAAGGGACCAGTGAACGTGAGCGAGGAGTTGACCTCAAAATCACTGTTAAAACACGGTGTCCCCATTTGGTAATTATCCTCCTCTAGAGATGAGCTCAGGCTGAAAATCAGCTGAAAAAAAGTGGGATATAATGACAGCTGAGACGACGAGAGAGAGAGAGAGAGAGAGAGAGAGAGGGAGAGAGAGAGTGTGGTGGAACTAACTGCCTGGTGTGAGTGAGCATGGGAAATGCGTGGGACCTCTGGACCATCTCCGAGGGGATGTTTGGTGGCAACTGACACACACAAACAGACATACATGTATGCATGGTCACATACACATACACATACACATACACATACACATACACATTACACATATGGGTTTGTGCAGCCATTCTTCGTGGGATGCTGCATTGACTTCCAAATCCTTAATCCTAACCTCAACCATACCCAGTTAATGCCTAACCCCTAAACCACAATTCAAACCATGGCCCTAAACTTAACCACTTTTTCAGAAATGAGGTTCTGCCTCATTAGGACCAGGTTTTGGCCTCCACGAGGACTCCTGCTCCTGACAAGGTCAGCGTTTATGACAGAAAATGTCCTAAAGAGGTAACAGAGTCTTAAAACCAAGTCTTAACCTATAAAAAGCCTTTTTAGAGTTATGAGGACAACCTGTCCTGACTCCCTATGGTTTTTGGGTCCTCATGAAGATACATATAAGAACACACAGACAGTGAATCCAGCTTTGGATAATTGACACTGCAGTGCTTGATCCCGGAATGCTCACAGTTCTTGATATTTTATGCTACTGTATTTTATTCTTCTTTTAGATTCATATCTTCTGAATACATTATATATATTTAATGAACCTTTTGGTATTTTAGGATTCTGAAATTTTTCACTGTTCAGTGACCTTGTTAAAAGTGCTGCTGCCTGCATTAACCATTTGGTCTTGTAAAAGAGATCAATAATTTCAATTATTCTTTTTTTGGTGAAATAAAAGATGCAATAATAATAATATCCATGCACAAATCCAAGTGTGGAGGCCTTCTTCCACTTTGGCTTTGTCCTTTCAGCAACAGTCTTTATGATTTCACTTTTGCTTCTGGGAAATCTGAAACATTAAAGCTGCTCATCAATTTGTGGCACATTTCTGCATTTAAACAGTGAAATCTCACCATGCGTGTGTGGCCTGCATTCTGCTTGTGATGTCTTGTACTTGTTGAGCGAGGTGATGCTACACCAGTGCTGCCTATACTGCGCCAGCAGAGGGCAAAATCTGGTCAGAAACTATAATGGAGAGTCTCTCAAGCTCACGTGCGGGAGTGCACACACACCCACACACACACACATATTAATGTGCCCACACACATAAACCCCCCTCATGTCAGCATTTACATTCTTTCACCCGTGGTAACCTATACTATAAACAGCTCACAGCGTGAACAGTTTATACTGCACATTCTGTTGAGCATATACTGTAGCTCTGGATGTATACCAGACTGAGCGAACACAAAAATAACCTCCTTCTCTTGGAATGCCATGATTGGCACTTACATCTGACTTTAATGAAATATCCAGTTCAGGGTGATGAATTGGGCCCTGAATTTATGTCACTGTTCACAGTGGTCATACTTTAACAGGTAGCTGATGTGTGTGTGTGAGAGAGAGCTGTGAGGTCTTCATGCTGTCTAATTTTTTTCCTCGTCGTAGATCATGAGCTGCTGGAGTTTGTCTTGGTTCAAGCCAAACTCTGGCAGGACTCGGTATGACGCGATTGTTTCTCATGTCTAGGTTATTTTTATGGCTGAGGTGGTGGTCGAGTCATTGGGAGGTCTGCTCACCCTTTGAAATTAAGTCAGCACGATGAAAACTCCGGGTATCTGCTGAAGACGCTCAACGTCTTTGAACGGCCATTTTTATTTAATTACACAGCATTTGTTGTCTCTTGCACATGGAACTCCATCAGCCCAAGATGTACGGCCCACGCCAGTGAAGGCTTTTTTTCTTAAAAAAATGCAAGGTTTTTTATGTTTCATATGTGCAGAGAAGCTAGCCATACATGGTTTAGGTCAGCTGTTGTCTAACCCATGGCGAGGGCTGAGGGTAACAGAGTCGCTCAGGGCCATGACGTGTGCTCTCATTGCATGCGTGTGCACTTTTATACGGCTTTAATTACAGACTGTGAACACAGACAGACTTGTTTATTCTGCTGCGTAGTATACACTGAGGCCTGGTTGGCACCACAAACACACGTGTTTCCCCTCACCGCCCCCCCCCACACACACACACACACACTCTCTCTGCTTTGTAATGATAGTAAAAGTATCTATCCTTTACAGCGCAGCAGGTTGTACCTGCCAATTGAGTGAGTCACTTGCATTTTATGTCTATTACTTAAGTCATTTATGGCTGAAAGCAGGACATCACCACAAACAGGTGAGGTTGTCATAGATGTCTCTTGCCTTTATCCTTCTTTGCAAGAACTAAGCCATGCGTAAGTTTTTGCTGAGGATCATCATAAGTGACACTACTTCCCTCAGCTTTAACAAACTATCTAAAGCTATTTAAAGGACATCAGTCGAACATAGACCGCTTTATTTTGAGTAGACGAAGAAGGTATAAATAGACTTTGAGGAGTGCAACAAGCGAATGCTTCATGTGAAATGGCTGGCGTTACATCATTGCCTGTGAGAGTGAAGTTCTGGAGAGGCTCTGCAGGACTCTCTGGGCCAGCCATTATGGTTTGTACTAATGTTCTGGTTTCACAATCCAAACATTCTAAGAGCTGTTATTTGCTCTCTTTTCCCCCTTTACTCAGTAATTCTGTCTCTTTTTTTTAGCTGAGCAAAGCTGTCAACAAAGAGGAGAAGCAGCTTCAAGTGGGAGACAGAAAAGGGACGGAGGAGGCGGAGGAGAGACGGGAAGAAGACATTTGGAAGGAGAGACAGAAGAACAAGTAAGACAACACAAAGAGAGTGAAATTTTAACTGTGTAAAAGGTATCACCTGTGTGTAAAATGTTTTAAGAGCCATGTGTCCTGATACATCACTCCATGTTTGCATCAGTGGCTTTCTCTGTGCACATGCCGACAGTAGGAAAGCTCAATTTGATAAGGGGGTAAAAATGAAAAAAAGTATTTTCTGGCACATTCCTCCCTTCCCAACCACTCCAGGTGTAAGTCAGCACAGACAGACTGAGGACGCTGTTAGTGACACAGTGTCCACCATGTGGTTGGCATGCTGTAACTCATGATTACTGCTGGCCTCAGCCGGCGCTACCGAAATGACTTGTATAAGTGAAACAGTGTCACTGCGAGATGTTCCATCTGGTAGCTTAATCACAGGTCATGCCAGTGTCCCCCATCATGCATCTCTCCTGCATTTATTCCCCTGTCAGTTACACAGCCTGCTCTCTTTCAAACACAGTGTTCAGTATATAACAGCTGAATCAGCATATCCTTCCACCAGACTTGTGTCTCTATGTTGGCTCATAGGCATGTCATTCTGTAAGATGTCTGGTATTTCGACAGAGAGAGAGAGAGAGAGAATGCTTTAAATTTGAAGTGCAGCAATAATGACATGAAAACTTAATTTGCGGTGGGAACGTTCATGACATCTGCCTTGACACGCTACATTTGGCTGGGACGAGTTCCAAATACATTCTATATCTATTCAATTTTTCTATACAACCACACAACACATTCACACTGCACAGAAAACTCAAAGAGGATGCTGCCAAAAAGGACTGTTGTTTTTACACTTATGTTTTCATATACACACTGGATAACATCTAAGATGATCAACGAGCTTAAGGGCCCTAAATGGGTGTAGGTGAATGTGTATATATATATATATATATATATATTTTTTTTTTAATCGTATTTGTTCACCTGGAAGCAGCATTTTAGGAGAAACAGTATTTTTTGAAAATGGGTACCAGAGTAGAAAAAATCCGTAGACAATGATTGTTTGTGTAGACAATGAATACTTTTTGAAAACGATGATGTCATAGTTCCACCTCTCTCTTGCGCTGGCATTCACTGTCTCTATCTTTGTCGTCATCATACTCTTGTGTTTGGAGATTATTTGGCAGTGTTGCCAACTACATTCTATGAAAAAAAAAAAAAAACTAAAACCAGTCTGACGCTAAATATCAGTAGAACATGTCCTGTCCTCAGGGGTAAAGAAAAAAGACAATAAATGTTAATTAACAGTGAAACTGAATTGTAAAAATAAGGAAAGAAGAGAACAAAACTTATTTTCACAGACATTATTTTTACTTGAATGAACAGATGAAGGATTGTTCCGCTTATGGTCAGCTGTACTGCACGTCCACAGCTTGTTGGTGCAGCATTACAGCGCCACTTTAAGGCCTGGCATATGTACTACAGGATTTTGAGTAATCTTGGGGGGGGGGGGGGGGGGGGTGGCGGGGATTCTGTGTGGATGGAGTCATCAAAAAAGGAAAAGGTGGTTCACGTTTTGTGAACCACCTTTGAGATGCATATTATATTCAAAAGGTCCAGTGTCTAAGAAAGTGTGAAATCTAATGGTGAGAATGCAGACTTTCACTAACGGAAGAATCCTTCACTTGCCCCTCCATTTCCCTTTGTCAGGTAACTACTGTGGCCTTCACTTACAAGAATGGTTGTTGTTGTTGTTGTTGTTGTTGCTGTTCCTGTTGTGCTTCAAAAATTAAAACACACTCTAGATTGTCTGTTGGGGTTGCTGTAGAAACATGGTGGCACAAAATATTGGCCTCTGTAAAGGAAAGCCCTTACTTTATGTTTATGCAAAAGGCTCATTCTTAGGCAACAAAACCTAAGCAGTTTTTTATTTTAAAGTGATTGTATACTTATAGCAACATACTAGGGTAGTATATTCAATTTCTGCTGAAAAACATTCCTAAATGTGACTTTAACTATATCAAAGAAGGAATGAGAAGTATATTTATAGCTTCAGGTGATCCCATCTGTATAGTAACCACTTAGTATTACTCCCATCCTCTTATTCACTTGTGCCAGCAGTGTTGGCCATGCCTATGAGCTTAAGGGAAAAAAACAAACAAACAAACAAACAAAAAACAGGTGATTTTATTTTATTCAGCAGTGGTCACCACCTGTCAACTCAGCAACCCAGCTGATTGTACACGCAGGCCTTACAGAAGAATCTGAAATGAAATATTTTGACTAATGGTGTGCACATTGTAGGAAATTCAAATCACCTGCGTGTCACTGGAACACAATGTGTTTAGGCTTTGTACAAAAATCTATCTTTGGGACAGGTTCCTGTTCCAATGTTGGTTGATTACTAAGACAAATGTTGGAAAAATGATCATGGTGGTTTTTCAACCTGGCGTGCTGTTAAACATGACAGTTGTTGTTTTTTTATTGTACCAGATTGCAACATTAGCTATGTTTGCATGAACACAAGTAATAGTAATAAAAGCAATCTGAACACTCTGATCCGATACAGCCCATTTGGAAACAAGAGAAATGCTGATTATCATTTGGATCAGTGTTCACATAAAAAGTCGATCTAATCATGACTTCCTGATTTTGTGCTATCATGTGTCTGATCCATGTAAGCGTGACATATTTTTGGTTTTTTTACTGCAGAAAAAGGATGAAAATACCACCCCAAAAAAATAATGAGGAGCGAGGGGATGAGCAGAAGTGAAGCTTCTTCTTCTTCTTCTTCTTCTTCTTCTTCTTCTTCTGGAGAATTAGACAACATTAGGCATATCATAATAGTCCATTCTTACTGAAAGCTTGATGCATGTGTAGGCACACCACAATTGGATGATTGGATGAACTTTCCATCCATGTAAATGATGGAATTGTAAATTCCAATCGTAATGAAGATATTTTGCTCATCAGTAGTCAAAACTGGTTGTAGGTCAGTGAGCACAATTATTCTTAAAGTAAAAGTCATACATCCAAGATTCTATGTCATTCATACTGGAATCTGCATTGAAACAAAGAACAAATGCATAAACTGACATGTCAGAAAATGGTAAAGCTTTAACTAAGAGGCTGATTGAGCTAAAAGTTGTCTTTCAACTTAAAGGTTGCGAGTTTGACTCCCGGCTCCGCTAGTCTACATGCAGTGGCTTCCCTGGGCGAGACATTTAACCTCACATTGTTCCTGACTGTATCAATGGGTATGAAAGATGAGAAAATGTGCTGCACATAGATGCACTGTATAAAAGTGTTAGTGAATGAGTGGATGGCAATACTGCCGCGTAAAGCAGCTTAGAGTGGTCATCGAGGCTAGAAAAGCACAATTGTAAATACAGACTATTTACCATTTGCTTGTGGATGGCTGAATGTTCCAGATGCTCCACTGAGCAATCTAATCGTCCTGC
This sequence comes from Brachirus orientalis, assembly GCA_016785285.1. Taxonomy (NCBI): domain Eukaryota; kingdom Metazoa; phylum Chordata; class Actinopteri; order Pleuronectiformes; family Soleidae; genus Brachirus; species Brachirus orientalis. The sequence continues at coordinate 2,244,258 of JAFBJR010000138.1, forward strand.
CATCACATCACTTCCTCGCCGATCCATTTCATGAGAGAGAGAGAGGATAATGATTGTTTTGCCTGGGAAAAATATCTGGTACATCAGACTGGCTTTGTCCCCGAGTGTCTTGCTATGATCAGACACTGATGACATGAATGACATGAATGAAACAGGAAGGCACAGACTCAAAACAGGAGCTGAGGGCTTATTGTTTCTATGTTATCATTTTTCTTGGCAAGGAGTTAAAATCTAGCACATTCAAAACGGAGCACATGCTGCAAGAGGCACACAGGGAGTGCCTGGCATGGTTGGCATAGTGCCGTGGTCTGCACTTCCTAGGGAATGCCACTCATTTCTGTGTGAAGCCGAGGCTGATGCCACATGGACAGCTGATTGCGAGCTGCAAAACCCTGGGAGAGCACAACACTGTCAGTAAGATTGGGAAGAACACCCTTAATCTGCATCGGTTTACCCTCTCTAAATCACTACCAAAGACATTTATCTGGAGACCATGACACTGACCGTAGGCCAGTGCCTGGAAACAAAACGACACCCTCCGGCGTTGCACAGCAGTGCAACAGGACCCTGTCCTGGGTTATATGAGCCTGCTTTCAATCAGCACACATCAGACTGTATATCAGGTCTAATTAGTGAACGTGGGCCTGCAGCACAGAGCTTGGTGTAAGACATGAGCTTTCCGTGCACCGTGATCTGTCCCCAGCACGACACGGCCAGACTCTCATGCGTATACGGCTTTTTATTGCGTGGGATGTGACGCACAACTTTTATGGGCTCACTATTTCTCATCTCAACAGCACATGTGTCACAGTCTGAATAAGATTCCACAACAACTGGATCGCAAACATCGGAAACACAGACATCCATATCCGTGTGCCGCCCCCGCAAACACACTGTGGTGCTCATCAGTGCCAAATGTCTCACAATTCTTGCAGGAGGATTTGTATTCGAGCCTTGAAAGACAACAGAGGGCTGGGGAGAAGTAAAGCTGTCGGCTAAAGTTCACGGGATGCAGCGTGGTAAAATGACATGCTTGTCAGAAAGCATTAAATAGCAAATAAAGCAAAATTACGAAGGGGTTTTAACGTGTAAAAGAATGACCACAATCTGATTTCTAAGAAAGGTCTTTCCAGTTGGTTTGCATGTCAAAAAATATCATTTGCCCTTTGTTTCACAGCTTGCTGATAACACATCTTTAGAGCTACACAAATCACATCAGCATTTATTAAAACGACAGTGTGATGGTAAATGATTTGCTCGTGGTGACAAGTGCACCTAAACTATGATTGAAGTCTGTTTAGCATTTTGCAGCTCATTGTTTTGGTTTTATGCTCCAAGACTTTTCGGTTTTAGTTCACTCTCACACCACTCTCAGACAGATGCTTTCATCACTAAAGCTCAGATGAAATTAGTGTGCACACTAACCTGCCCATGCAGAACAAACCAAAGACATGGCGCTGGGTGAACACAGTGGAAAACATTCATTAGGTTGACACACACTTAATCTCCAAATGATAATGTTGATTTTTTGATAATAATTTATTTATGATAATACTGCAATGTTATTAGGTTGTCTTACTATAAAAAAAAACAAAAAAACATGAATCTTGGTGGAAAACAAACAGCCGTTTTGAAGCTTCAAAATGTATTGCCCGTCTCCCTCTAAATGGGTGCATAATATACCAAAAGCCCTGAAAGTAGAGCTTGGGACCAATCACCCTTGGGTGCAGATCCAACTTTCCATGCCTGCCAGTTTGCAGTTTGTATAGTCTGTGTGACATAAATGTCATCATCCATTACTATGACGATATACACGCTCATCAATGCGCAGCCCAAAAATTTGTGACTGTGTGGACTGTACGTGTCGATTGCCCCATAAAGGACAATATATTTGCAAGGAATGATATAGTATGTGAGATTAATTACCCACACAGCCTCTTTGGAGGAATTTGGGTGCCAAACCCATGGAGTCTTTCTTTGGAGATGTACTTCCTGAAGAAAAGCTGCAGTCCAGAGGGAGGCTCAGCTAATGTAATGGTTGATTCATAATTAAGAGCAAATAATGAATTCAAGGATGTTCTAATCTTAACCGTAGTAGGTTAGACTGTGCTTTAAGGTGGAATGTCTCTTTGTGTGTCACTCAGCACAGTGACAGTAAAACAATCAACTTAAATGTCAGTATCAAATAGTCATTTTATCATGTGTTCATGCTCCACTGCAGAAAGCCTGACTGATCCATGTTCAACTGCTGTTCCCATGGGACACTTCTCAAATTCGGCCTTCAAAGTTCTCGACTGAATATGTGGTACAATCAAGAATGGTAGGAAAATGGGCCCAGAATCGTCCTTTCAGGAGGCTCTGCAGGCTCACCTGATGCGTGGGGTATGTTAAAGGGTGTAGCAACATTAGTAGTGTTGCGATTGAAGTTACACACTGGAACTTTACAAAGTGGGTAATTTCCGAGTAAAGCACAATTTTGTTCTGCTGTAGTGATCTCATACCACTCTGACCCCTCCATGAAACTATAGCTTTGCCTTCCGCATATTGACTTATTTTTGATAAGCACAAGTATTTTTTATTATATAACATTATTTAACCAGAAAAATCACATTGAGATTAAGAACCTCTTTTTCAAGGGAGTCCTGGCCACAATAGGCAGCAGTAAATACAAAACACACAACACAGTTACAAATTTACACCGTTAAAACCCAAAGCAAAAGACAAATAAAAAGAAAATAGATTAAATTTACTAGCAGATTATGAAAAACAAGTGCATGTTGTGTACTTGTGTACTCCCTTTAATCCATGATGAGTCATCATCATCACTAGTGCAGTGCCCATTCAATATGTTTGCTGTGTGCTATGCGAGAAAGTGGCTCTTGGAATGATATATCATTTCTTATACAATGACACAATGCACATAGTAATGCCCTTAGTAAGTGAGCTGCTCAGTTTGAAGCCTGTCAAGTGTAGGACAGTTACAGTTATGTGATTATCAGACAGACAGACAGACCGGTGTTCCTTGAATTTATAGATGTAAACAGTGTATGTGCAGATGCAGAAGCTATAAGTGCTCCGAAAGCCATATTGTGTTGTTTTTTTCTTTTCTTTTCTTTTTTTTTTACATTGTGAGTACATTGACCTCTGGATTAATCCAGGTGACTTTTTTGAATTATTATTATATATTGAATTATTCTGTTTGGGCTTTTCTTTGGTCTTTGCGTTATCTTTAACCTTGGGTTTTTAGTTATTTGTGTCTGATTTCTGTTCCCTGTTTCCTGTTTTATTTTGTAGTTTCTCTTTGTTGAGTCTTACTTCCTGTCCTGTCTTCCCACCTGATTGTATGCCCCGTCTTAATGTGATTTACTTTTGCATTTGATTATCCCTGGCGTCGTAGTGTATTTAGTCTTGTGTAAGAAATGTTCTTTATGCCTATCCCTCTTCATTTTGATTGTTTTCTGCCTTTTTATTTGTTTGTTTGTCTGTTTTATTAAAGACTAAAGTGCACTAAAGTGCATCAAACAATCAAGAGAGCAACAGTGGGAAGATGTAAATGTCTGACCATTTAGGGTGACATGTCTGCATGGTGACTGTAGTTCTGCTTTCACGACAGTTTTTCACAAAAAAGGTATGTTTCTAAAAATTAGGCTGCTTGCAGGTGTTTCCATTGAAGTTTGTTTTACATATGAGCCGTACTTTTCGTAAGGTCTAGTCTTGCAATGTCGTATTTTTCTCGTAAAATCTTGTCCTGCAAGATTCCAATGTGATGAAGAGGGCCAAATGCATTTTGCATTTCCATGATGTGAAACAGTTGTAGTAATATTTTTATCTCCAATTAGATTCATGCATTTCTATATCGAAACATCCCCAAAAACACTTCATGAGAGCATAAAAATGTTTTATCCATAGTTAAGAGGTGTTTGGAATTTAGGCGTTTCCATTACCCTTTTTTATTTTGATATTTAGGTTTTGCGCATTTCTAGGGGTAATGGAAACCCAACTCGGGACTACTGATCACACTGCATGAGAAAATTCTACAGGTGTGTAACACAAGAGTGTTGAGCGACTTTAGGCTTATATGATATGATTTATGATGATTGGATCATCAACATTATTTGAAAAGTTTGTGAATTTCAACACTCTTAAGGGGAACAATGAGCATTCTACTTTCACATTTGTCATTTTGCAGTGCTCCAGCAGCTCTTGAATTGTTGAAGGTTTTATGTACAGTATGTTATATAGAGCCAACCCCAGGACTAGGATGGTGACAGCCTGATGTGTGTGTTAGGGTCAGTTTTTGAAGTGAGCCTTCGCCCTTCACAGTGGTTGTGTATGCTGCTGGCTGAGGGCAGAGACTGGCTGAGCTGTGTGACTTTATTGGGAAAATTAGGGTAAGTGTTGTGGTGGGGAGCATGTGGGTGGAGAGGGAGGTGTTTGAAGCGGGGGGGGGGGGGGGGGGGGGTTGTGGGGGGGTTGTTACTGACAGGAGAATTTACTTACTGGCCCTTGGGAGACGTTCCTCAGTTACGTTGTGGCTGTTGAAAAACTAATCCTTGCTGTAAATCATGACATTATACATCCACACAGCTAAAATTATCCTGTGAAGGTCAGGCAGAAATTGTGACCAGGGGTTTGGCTGCATTCTGACAAAGTGCTAGCAATCCAGAGGCAGACAAACATCCAGACAAACATAGTTCTATCACTCTGGCAGCTTCACACAACTCCCTGACAATGTCCAAACATTGCAATTTCAATTTGCACGCCCTGAATCATCACACAAAATGCAGGTATTTTAGGTAGGGAGAAATTGTTTTATTATTTTTAACACAGTAATTGCAAGGCAAATGGTCTTAATTGTAACCCCAGCCTCTGAAATAAACAAGGCTGAAAAATGAAAGTGGTAATTATGGTTTCCCTGGGCCTGATGTGGGATTTGTGAAGCTGCTGCCAAATGCGTTTTCATGTCACTGATTCAAGTTCCTGCCCTATATAGACACACTGAATCACCCATCAGAACATATGCCTTAATGGAGGACATTTTGGAGGCTCTGTCCAGAACAGAAGGGATGCTGAATCTATCCACCCCCGTCCTTCCTCCCTGAACTGAATATTCCATATGTTGTTCAATTTCCCTTCCCATGTGGTGGATAGAGGCAAAGCTTCATCTGACAAACGGTATCTATCAGTGGTTCTTTTTCCCAGAAATCAGTGAAATAGTTATGGTGCAACCCAAAGAAATGTATAAATGTCACTGTAACGTACAGGGAGGATTTTTGTGCTTCTGTTTGAATCATGTCAATTCGATCATGTCAATTCGATTCTTTGATTTCGGTGCCAGAGCTCAGCAAGAGGCCAAAGCCAGTCTCCTCAGGATAAATATATATATACGCATAGTACTGTGCAAAAACGCCCCAGATCACAACTTATGTCTGTCATGTTGTGATCATTGGCATTTTGATCATGTGACTGAAAGTTGCTCTTATGTATTAGCGAACTGTCACTGAGTTTAATGTATGTAATGGGTTTCACTTCAGGTTACAGAGAGCCAGGGTCATAGGGTCCCATATTTTTTTAGACATGCTCCAATAAATAGCATTGTATATGATGATAGCATTGTTAAAACAACACATTTAGTTTAGACCTACATTTAAATAATAACCGTAGGCAATATATTTGATACTATGAACATGGACTCCATGCCATTTGATATCCAGTTGTGTAATTTGCTACAATTAGATGCTAATTTGTCCGACAAGCCTGTGTTGTGGCAGCGTGGAATGTAGGGCAGAGGTGAGGGTGTGACCTTTTTCTGCATAGACTTGATTCTTGCTGCCTCAGCCTGGCGCTTTCTCATTGGATTGCCTCGCCAGGCGCCCGTTATGACTATTTTGCTACCATGCTAGTGTTGTGCTTGGACAGACATAAGAGGAACTGAGGTACTGGCAGCACGCAAACTCTCACACGCACACATGCACACACACATAAATTGCCCCGAAGGACCCCAAATCTGTCACAGGTGCAATGATTTCTAAACAAAATGAGGTGTTTTGGCTTCTGTCAGTTAAAGATGATTTGCTGTCTGATGTGGCGGCAGGGGAGTCAGGATACACACACACACACACACACACGCACACACACAAACTTGTTTTTTTTTTTATCTCCATGAGGAAACCTCATAGACAATGCATTCAACCAGGTCTTAACCCTAAAAAAGCCCTTTAACCTCAAGGGCACCAGACAAAATGTCCTACAAGGTCATAATTTACCCTCGAAGTTTGTTCAGTCTTTGGTCCCCATGAGGATAGAAAAACATGTACACACACTTACTCACTCAGTCTTGTTCTCTCTCTCTCTCATCTTAAAGAAGAATTGCTGCAGCATCACGTTTTAAGAGTAAATGAACATGACGTTTTAAAAACTTGATTCATTTTCCTTTTTATGGTCTCATGAAAAGATTGATATGGTACACAGACTGGAGCTGGAGGGAGCACACTGTTATCTTAGCATGGAAGAAAATCAAAACTAATAATCTGTAAATGTGTACCCTACAGGCCATAGTCTGGTGTTTTTTAAGTGAGATTTCCATCCCATCATCGTCTGCTCCGGGCCAGGCTAACTGCCTATTAGAATCATGCCTCAGGATTTCCATTGTCTCCAAAATACATTTTTTTAAAAAAAATTAAAACCTTAACAATATTGCAAAAATATTAAATGCAACAAGTGGTGACATATGTTTAATTTTTTTTTTTTAAAAGTACATGGTTTCCTTAAAAAAAAAAAAAAAGCCTTATTTCATTCATTCCACAAAGACCCACCCTATTCTGTCTCTGATTGGTTGGTAAAAAAAACGAATAAGGTCAGGCCCATTTAAGCTGCAGAGGCAGAGGGTGAGACCAAACTCTGCATGAATGTGTGAAGGACACACAGCCATAATAAACCCATAATATTACTGACATATTCACATGCCTTTCTGCCCCATTGTTGTCTCATAACAGTTTGCTGATTTTTATTCATTTAAAATTTCTTTTTTCCTCTTGAGGTGTCTCTCATACAACTGCAGTTTCCATACTGTACCACAAGAGGGATCAGTTTTAAACTTAATAGGAAAGAAAACCCCTGCTTTTATTTTTTTTCCCCCCATTTTCTTCACTTGTTAAGAACTATGCCGTGGGACAATAAATGCAATATAGGCTAGGTCAATCCTTAGTTAGTGGTCAAACTAGGACTTTATTTGTCAGCATCACACTAAGCTGCTTTAATTAACGAGGAAATTAATCAGTACGCTTTTGTGATATGAAATCATGACCTTGCGTTTACAGATTTTATTTAGTAATGTCCTCTGTTTGTTTTTCAGTGGGGCTTGTATCTGCTGATCCATGTTCCACTGTCTATCATAAAATAAAAATGAATTATACATTGGTGGGGTTCTATGTACATCCTTTATAACATTTTACTGTAATGGACTTTAATCAAAACAAAAATATATCTTCTTTAACCAAAAGGTTAAAGTAAAAAAGGTAAAAGTTATTTTGGGCATAGTGGGTTCTTTACTTCTAGGTCGATAGTGACTACACTTACATTATAAAGAGAAGTACAGATGAAATATAAAACACAGAATTTAGTCTGTCAGCAGTTTTCTGCCATGTCATCTCTGTAGCCTTGGTAATGGCTGTTGTATTGCCTTTTTTTGACAATTATATGATTGCATTCTTCATACAACTCCATTAGAAGAGTGCTCTCTTTTTTTCCTTTTGAATGACTAATTTCATCAGCTTTTCATTCATCCATTAATTTGGGCTTTTTTTTTTTAAATATCCCGGGTTCATGCACAGAGACTATGCAGGTCTATCTTGAATCAGCCTCACGGAGTTACTGGTGCTTTCATTGGGAGATGGTGCTAGTTTCAGTCTGACTTTTTTTGTGTGAATCTGTCTTTCTTTAGAGACTTTGATGAAATAACCCCCAGGATCTAAGGCCTTGTTCAGACTGCAGCCCAAACTGGATTTTTAAGCATGTCCAGATTGTATCTAGCTTAATTTGTTTTGGCAGTCTGGACAGCTAAAAACATATGAGGTTCAGATTTTTCCAAATCTGATCCAAACCGCATATGGAGCTGGTTTCGAAGGCGATTCTGATCGGATGTTTACAGGTCCGTTTCAATCTGAACGTCTTGTTCGCTCAGACGGAATTTTTAAGTGTCTTCTGTGTCACTCACAGACTTGAACGACAGCAGAGAGATCCGGAGAGACGGACGATAATCTGAGGCATTTACAATGATCTACACAGTTTTTGTTTAGACTACTTGTTTGCTTACAAATTCGACTTGAACTGCAGTCTAAACAAGGCCTAAGATGAGGCTGGTTTCACACTGGATGTGTGTGCAGTGTATTTCAGCTGTGGCATGAAAACGTTCATGCTGCTGTGTGGCTCTTTTTGGGAATATAGGAATATAGGAATATAGGTTCTCATAGGAGCTGCACACGACTCAGCATGAATATATGGTGAAAAAAGAAAAAAAAAATCTGTTGCATATGTTGCAAACACACCACATCCAGTTTCAAAGTAAAGGCACTTTAGCCTTTCAGTTCCCTGATTCCATTTATTTATGCATAACTGAAGAGTCCTTGTACTTAGTCGAGTACAGTGGAGGATTTAGAATATTAAAACATACTTTTTTATGTTTTTCAAAGACAAACTCTATGTAAAACCTAGCAGAAGGTCCACAGCAGCTTCCCAGCAGGTGAGAAGGAGACACGCACCTGGTGTGAATGACAGGTACATGCGAGCATTGGCAGATCAGCACTGCTGCCATCACACACTGTACTATACATGCATTCACTGTGAAAACAGCATTCGTTTGGTTGCAGGCCAACATTTTTCTTAGCCATTAGATGAGGGACCAAAAAAACATAATCACTTTAAGAAAACTCATTTAAAAGATCCACCTGGAATTTGTAACAGACTCAGAATATGTCATTAACCCTCTCCCCTGTCAGCAAACTGTGTTTTTCGTGAGAAACAACAAAAATGTGTGCTGCATTAAGGAGTAAGCTCACAGTAATGTATATTCACCAGTTTGTTATACGATTGCCTCAAGGATTTACTTATTATTTTCATATAACATATTGCATGAGGGCTAATTCAGGAAGAAATAAAGCATTGCAGCTAAAAGAGAGGAATGTTCCCACACTTTTATTTGGTATCTAAAATTGCTAAAGAGGAAGCAGTCCTATGAAATTTGTTGCCATGATGGAGATCAGCACTTGCAGCAGCTGTGAACATTTTTGTCAGTACAACATTGTGAAATAATGATAAAAAAACACATCCAATAATTAAAACTGTCTGGCAGCTGCCAGTCGCCAACCACTGCTCTGAAGCTCATTCAGTACCTAATTAATACCATGTATCACTGCAGCGATGATTGCTCATTAAAATGCGAAAAAGTCACGAACCTTTGTTAAAGACTTCATTAAAGTCTGCTGGTAATAAGTCCTTAATAAGGAGTTGGAGCTCGTTCCATGTGGAAAGAAAAGCTTAAAGCATAACTTTGCAAGTCTGGTCAGTTTCGTGCCCTTTTCTCTACAGAGCTCCCCCTACAGTTTCGGAGTACATATTTTGACAATGCCACCATAAACCGATTTATCCTCACTGTTGTAAAAACTCACTGCTGATGCTCCCCCCCTCCCTTGGCCTCTTCTCATCATGTGTATTTGTTTTCAACAGAGCAGGTGAACACAAGCCGTAGCGCCATGTCCATGCCAGTCGGCATCCACTTTGCATGCCTCTCTCTTCTTCGATTGTCATCATTTGAAAAAAGCCAGTTCGACGTTTACTCGATCGTGGCCCCTCGCTTGGTCAGACAGTTGTTTCCCCTTCCTCGCTTTCTCTGACAACAGTTTTCTCTGCTTCTTTTTCGCCCGCTCTCCCGTTGCTCTTACATCTGGTACCTGGCTAGGGGATGTGTGTGTGTGTGTGTGTCGTGCCATGAAGCGATTTGTGTTTCTTGCCACACCTGAGACTTCGCGAGTCCTCCTGACTCTGTGGTCCGCTGACATGGAGTGAAGACAGTGAAGACAGCCCCCAGTCTCCCCACAACAAGACCTTTAACCATCACAGTGACTCTGAAGCTCTTAAATGAGGGTAAAATTCCTGCATAGTCCTGCTTTAAGGTCAACCTGACCATTTGATGTATAAAATAGTTTAATTAAGTTTAATTGTTACAATGCTGGAGGAGGATGAATATCAGCCAGGGGCATTTTTCACTTATTAACGATTTGTAGCATCACTAAGATATGACTTGCTTGTTTACTGTTTTTATGTTTAACTTGCATGCCTTTAAAGTGGTTGCGACCCCCCAAAAAATGAGCATTCATAACATTCAGGAAGTGTCTGTCAGCATGTCACCAGCACCAGCCTTCCTAATCCAATATTGTTGTAATATTTTTTTCTCCCCAGGAGTAATAATTAACTATCTGGCAAATCCCTGAATAGCCAGTGGCAGGTTATCTGCTACAACAGGAGCTACCTTGAGTAACCTTCTCTCAGCTTGCGTCTCTTTTTCACGCATGTAGCTGCTGAAACACACACGCATGCATGCACACACTTTGTTAAGCTAATTTGAAGCCAATATCAGTCCTTTAAAGAGATTGGAGCGGTCTCTCAAGCTGAGCATGAGGCTCATTTTGTGGAGTTATTTTAATGAGCTAACACTGATCCGAATAAGCCAGTAAACAGGAGGGCATTAGACGTTACCTCAGTTCATCCCACGCTCACTCTCTAAATCTTGGTAAAGGTGTATTGGCTGTGCTGTGAAAACTTTTGGCTTTGCGTTGCCATCATTCCCCTGACTTTCCATGTCTCTGCTCAAACCTTTACTCCACCTTTTATCTGTCAGAGCGGCATCACTGCTGAAGAAAGGCAAGATGAAGGATGAATAGCACCTTGGCTCACCCATGTAAGAGGCAGCTGGTTAAATACGCCCTATAGGCACTTTGTCAGACCATATAAAATATAAAACAAGCCTAATGACAGTTCTGGAGTCAGCTCAAGCATCAGCATCAGTCGTACTGCTAATGGGTTATGACTGGCCAGAGTGAAGCCTAAATTTCCCCATCGACTACACAGCACCCACACAGTGGGAGTCTTTCAGTCAAGTCACTACACTCCTCCGATGCTGAAGTTTGTGCTGATGTCTGAAACACTGTATCATGGTGGAATATACTGTATGTGTTGTGTGTTTGCAAATGTACTGCATTTGTGTATACGTGTACTTGTTTCTTACTTCTGAAGGACCTTTTTCCGGCATAAACACTGGTGAAGTTTAGGGCTAAAATTTGAATTGTGTTTAGGTTAAGGTCAGAGTTAAGCATTAATTAGTTAGGATTAAGGTTTGGGATAACGCTTCATTTAAGCTGTCCAAATGAATGGTAGTCAATGCTGTGCCCTAAGAAGAATAGCTGCACAAACCTGTGTTTGCATGCATGTGTGTTTGCAGAAGGGCAATAGAGCTTCCAGCATTAAGACTGCACTTGGCACCATGTCCATGTATGCCATTCAAACAAAAGTGTTTTGACAGCACACATGACGATTCAGCAAGACTTTGGTTTCTCTGACGGTCTCTTGTCACTTGAGGTTTTTAAACATGGTTTCGGCTCCCAGGATAGTCAGAATTCATTTCGAGCTAAAAGACAGACGGCTTTTGATTGGGACTTACATTTTGCAGACTGCTCCTGTAATAGTGCGTTAAAAATGTTTGAGTTTGACACATTGGGATAAATCTCATGGAGGGCAAATCTGAAAGTAAAACTGTTTAAACCCATCTCTATGCTATATCTACCATAAACTTTAGGCAATCCCAATCTTTTCTCAAGCTATATTACCAGGAATTAGATAAAGGGATGATATTTATTTTGAAAGGTCTCTCAAATGTGTATACTACTCTTATTAATATAGTAAGTGCCTTATAGTTGCTAGCAGCTTTGCCTACCATCAGGACTGGTTTGGAGTTTAATTTTTAATTGCAGGACAGGGTCTGGACTTTTGGAGGGAGTATTAACCTAACCATCAGTAACCATTTTCTTGAGGACTTATAGCCTCAGTTGCTAGTTTCAGGTGTTTGACTGCTTTATTTGGGCATTTTTATGTTATCTTACAACTCTGGCAATGAATGAAAACCAAGTATGACTTTGGACAACAGGGACAGATCATCAAAATGAGGGAACATCCCCAGAAAATTAGGATATATGGCCACTTTTGTATTTATGATGCATAATTGACAGCTCAGATTGGCTCATGATTAGTTAAACTGTGTGGTCAGCACTGCATAGACCCTGGCTCCAAAGCACATGATGAGAGTGCCGATGTTGAGATTTCTTTTAACTTTAATGTTTTACCTCGGAGAGGTTTCAGAATGCCATACTTTATGGCTGCGATTTTTCTATTTAATATAAAGTAGAATTTTCTCATCTTCACCACCACCAAGACAGGAGTTAACGGTCCATCTGCTCCGTGTGCAGACTGAGCCCTACAGAAATACAAGAGCTGAAAAAAAGGAAAAGCAACAGAAAGAGACAAAGGGAACTGTCATTACTTTCACTGTGACCAGAGAGCTCAGATTCAGATATAAAGTGACGAATGGAGTGAGGCAATCTTGGATGTAGAAACACACAGAAAAGGAAGGAGTGCATTTAAGGACGTCGCCCAACTGAACAGTATCTGATCAATTAACTCCATTATGTTAACAGGGGATGCACTCCATGTTCCCTGTAGCTCAGTCTACCCAGCAACAAGGGATAAGCCAAGACACAAAGGACAGGGAGAAAAGTTAATTTCCCACCGGACAGCTAATGAGGTCATCAAATGAGGACCCTGGGGCCCTCCGTTCTCTCCTGTGAGGTCCCCCTCAGTGTCTGCCACAGTCGCAAAATGCAACACATGCCCTACGAGTGACCACTTTGATGTCCTTGTGGAAGAAATGCTTAAATGAAGATTTATCACAGACTTGTGTATTTTTGTGTGCGTTATCATTTGCCCACGGATTTAAAGCAGGCCTATAAAGGGTTTTTACCCTAAATAAACAGCTGCAAAGTCATTATGATGGTTAAATGTCTTGTTGCAGGGAGACTGGGGTCTGTCTTCACTCCCCTACTGTCTGCCTTGCAAGGTCAGCTGCTGTCGACCCGAAGTCCTCAGAATGAGGAGGTCAAGCAAAGTTTCAGCAAGAAACACGAATTGCTTCATGGCACCACACACACACACACGCACGCACACACACACACACACACACACATACCCTCGCCATGTACCGATCAAGGCAGCGATGGTGTTATTTTATACGTTCATCATAGCAGAGCAAGTGGCCACACATGAGTAAACATCAGACATGCTTTTCTTGTTATTTATTTTTTCTTATTGCAACCACCTGTACCCCCATTAGCTTCTATTACATACTCACTTCTATGTCACTTTTTACATTTTCACATTCTGTATTTCTCTGTTTCCATCCTTTGTAATTCTGATGTTTTGTTTCTCTGCTGAACTTGTCTCTGTACATGTGACACCTACTGCATGTCGAAGAGGGATCCCTCCTCTGTGGCTCCTGAGGTTTTTCCCTATGCAAGTTTTTTTCTGTGGAGTTTTTCCCCTCACTCGATGTGAGGGTCTAAGGATTGAGGGTGTCACTTGCTGTACAGACTGTAAAGCCCATCGAGGCAAATTGTGTTTGTGATGTTGGGCTGTATATATAAAATTGACTTGACTTGACTTAACTTCTCAATTGTCGATTTAAAAAACACAGAAGTATGCAAAACAGTTGGCGACCATGGCTCCATGACTTGCGTTCTTCAGTTCTGTTGAAATCAAATGCCCATGGCCAGGAGGGGGGGTTGGAGGGTTGGACGGACATCAGCAGTGAGCGTTTAGGATAAGCAGACAATGGATGTAACTGGATTTATGTTTATGGTGTTTTCCTAAAAATATGTACTCTGTAGAGGAAAAAAAGGCGAAAGAACGACCTGACTTGCAGTTTCACTTTAATCACTTGCTTTGTGCAAGACATTAAACATGATGCACTTGGGGGCCATTTTTGCACGTAAACATGTACTTGCACATTAACAATTACACAACAGAGTGGGAAAAAAAAACAAAAAAAAACAGGTGCATTGGTTCCAGCACATCCAGGTGACTGGTAACATCTGTAGCTTTCAAGTAGAACAAAGCAACACAAAGCAATTTTTTTTGTGTTGCCAACAAGGTTGTTACTGCACTTAATCATGGATCCCTATGGTCATTCATGACAGTTAAAGACCCCGGCAGGGTTGATAGCTTTGAGCTGACACACCACATCAAAAGCACTTCAATGAACCAGACACACGGTCATGAGTAAAAATAAAGGGACAGAAAAGCCAAGAATAGCCTCAGCATGAGAGGAAGGAGTGAATTACTTCTGCGATAAGCCATGATTCCTACACATGCAGTTGGATCCTGATGTGGCAAGGGCATGCAAAATGTTACCAGCTGTGTGGCCTTGGAGTATGCTGCTGTGGACAGGAGACAGTGTCCAACTATGCGGATTAATCATTTACTCATATAACAAAGCCACGTTGGAAACCTCAGGCACTCACTGCATTTATCTCTATTTATATGTGGTGGCACTCTTACTTGGCTTTGAGCTGTAATGTGTGTGTATGTGTAAATTTAAATCAGTATCCTGGCCTCAATAGATAAGGCAGCAGAGTCAGAGTGGATTAATAACTTCACTACTCCAAATCATGAGCAATATGATCGTTATATGACACCCCTCCTCCCCTTGGAACCTCATCCCATCTAATGTTGTCTAGTGATAGTCCAAAAAAGTCGCGGTGACTCCAGTTTCCAAGCTGGGCTTTCGTAGAAACCATTTGGCCCACATTTGGTTTAAGATGCATTCCTGAGTTTTAGCACCCAGTTTTCTAGGAACAACATTTTCTGGGAAAACTCCACCATACAGTATTTCAGACAACTATATATCATTTGAATTTTTGATTTAGTAAAGCGTGATTTACCAAGTCAAGCCAGCGATAGATGCAGCCAACAAATAAAGTTTATTACCATGAGAAACATCCCATCAAGGAGAAGCTGAAATGTCAGCAAAGTCATGGCTGACACAGTGCTAAGGAGACGACATCCACACTGAACTCTATGGATGTGCAGCACCTACTGCCAGGTCTTATAAACTGCTGGCTTCATAAACATAGAATCTCCCACCCAGCTTTACAGATGGGGGTTGAAAACTCAGCTTCATAACATCTGCGTTCACATGCACACTCATATATAAAAATCATTGCCTCATTGAGTTGTTGGTTTACAGGACAAGACCCCCACGTGTTACTCAGTGAAGCCTCTGTTTATGGTGTTGTTTTTACAGGTCTATAAAATATTAGTCTGAACCACTCTGCTCTTGTACGTGTAGAAAAGCCACATCTGAAGCCTGCTGGTTTGTCATGAGTGACTGTGGGGAATAAGAGCTGATGCCGTGGCTTGGGACCCTTCCTATAACAACACAGACTCTTTCGAGGGTCCTGTCATGACAGCCAAGACCACTCCTTGCCTGCTGTACATGCTTCAAACATCAAATAATGTTTAGAGGACCTGTGCTCTGTTTACTGACCAACCTGTCTGGCCGTTTGCCAAGAACATAAATCATTTGTATGTCATCACAACTCATCTCTGTCTGTGGGTGAATGGTAGGTAGACCTTACTAAAGCTACAAGAAACCATCATCAGGCATGTGCGCGTGTATTGCTGGTCTCTATAGGCACAGAACATCCAGAGAGAGAAGTTTGGTGAAACTTGCCTCATGCCTGGCTGTCTTGCATGACCCTCTGCCTGTCTCTGTCACGTTTCCCTTGCTGTCCCATATGTCTGCCTTGTGCATTTTCTTTTACTATTGGACAGTAATACTGACTTCCTTGGTAAGACATTATCTATTTTTTTTTGGATGACTGGATTATAATAATCCTACAAATCAGCTCTGGCTCCACGGGGGATGCAACTAAGGCTACTCCCTCCTGAGACCTTTACAGCTGTTTATTTATCAGACAGAGAGACAGATCCAATATGACAGAGACCAAGGCAAGCGCATGTCTTTTAACTGTTTTCATTTATTTATTACTCCATGTAAATTCAAATCAGTTCAAACACAAACTTTTAATTGTTTTCTACCCTCCAGTGAGCACACACAAAACTCAACTGCTTTTTGCAAAGCCACGAGCTCTGGTCTTATAGTATCTGTCGAGGCGAAGCCAGAACATACCATGGCAGGTACACTTAAAACAAACAGTGAAGACAAATCAACCCAGGAGGTTTCTTATTTGTTTTACTTGGAAAGACTGTGTGTAACGATACAAACCAAAGTGGATTTTGTCTTCCCTATGAAAAGCATTCAACTCCTGTCTGTCCACAGACAAGTACAGCTAGTGCACAGCATTGTAAGGAGAATGTCTGGAATCTAACATACACACAAAACATAAACAGACTGAGTTGTATTTGTATATTCAATGAAGAACTGCACATCTGAAAAAATGTAAATAACTCTGACAAACTGAATCTGTAGAGGGGATATTGACCATGAGAAAATAAGAATGTTGTCCCATGGGGGAGTTAATGAAGAATTGGACAATGAGCTATTATAATGGAAGATGGCCCAGGGCAGTGAATTTGGCATAAACACCATATGCACCACTTTGTGGACTGCATACATCCACTTACCCCCACCCCACACTCACATAGTACAAAGTGTATCCATCCACTAACCAAGAAGGAATGCGGGTCCAGTAAAAATCTAGAAGGGGAGAGTTGACAGATGGCAGTCCTGAACACAATAATTACCACATACTTCCCACCACTGTGCATGTCTGCTACATCTTCAGCTCCTCAGGCCAATTCCCTCTAACCCAAACGACGCACTTTCAACCAGCAGAGCCCCACACAAGCCTGGGTTTGGGTTAGCAGCTAAATCTAACCCACACACACATTCAGAGCAGCTAGCTGTTAGCAGGTTTAAGCTAGCTCGAATCATGTGATACCACAGCCGGGAATCAGTTCCGACCACAGAGGCCTAAAACCACTGAGGCACTGGAGGAGCCATTGTCTGCCTCTTTCACCAAACCTACCGTGACAGACTCCACTAAGACCAACGATTAGACCCCAGGAGCATAAGCACTCAACTTAAATTCACTAGCTGTCTGTAGCTCCCATCCAACCCACAGGTATGGCTACGCATGCTGGAATGGCCGAGTAATCATCAGATTTGGGGTTGGAATCTGCAGCCATGAAGATGAGTGGCGCCCACCATCGCAATATCATGAAAACCAAGCTGCACCTCGCTGTGCTGAAGCTCCCTGGTCCTTGAGAATGTCACACTCTGCAAAGTACCCCGTCCCCTTTTAGGGATTTCAGAGCCAAACACTGGATGAAGACATCAACATTGCAATTACTACAAGTACTCACAGGTCCAGTTTATTTCAAATCATTGCACAAGAGGAGCAGGGCTTCAAATGTTTACAGTAGTTTTCAACCCTTTGGTTGACATGCTATTTGTGGTTACTTAATACAACCACAAACAAGCTCACGGGAGATTTCTCAAACCGATACATGTATGTCTGATACAGTATATTTAGTTGAAAAATAAGGGGTTTTAAATCCTTCAAAAGTGATTTATTTGGAGCTCTTGAAAACAGAGGTAACATACAGAATTTGGTGACCTGAAAACTGGGTCAGAGAGGTTGAGAAACCCTATTTCAGACATAAGAAATAACTTGTCTTGAAATCCAACCAAGCGAACAAAGAGCAGATTTATTACATGAGTCAATAAATGAGAAAGGGTTTAAGGGATAGATAAAGGATTGTGAGGGGGATAAAAGTGTGTTCTGAGTGCTCACAAACAACTGAAGGGAGTCTGCTTCTTACTTACTGCAATCTTTCAACACAACGTAATGAATTGGCCTACCAGGGTTCACTGAGTTGATCTACAAGCACTCGACTGACTCCCCTCTGTGCACTCAGCTCAAGGAATGTTCACACATACGGTTACAAACACAAACACTCAGGCATGGCCTGAAAACTGGTAGCAGGTTATCTAACATTCCTGACCTGGAAGACATTGGCTAAATTTGGAGAGCGGTCCTTACCAGCAGTGTCTCAGCACTCCTTTTTTGCTCAAATGCCTTAAATGACCTAGGCTTCATTTTCTGAGAAGGACCTCGTGTGGCCATGTGAATTATAGCTGTTGTTTGTCAAAAGCAATGGTGGAAGCAGTGTGATGTTGTTTATGCTCCATAAAATATCCAAGGCAAAAGGTCTCTGTTAATGATTGGTAAACTTTGATACCTGTGTGCATCCTGTTTACTACCAGCTGGGTACATTGCCATATTAAACCATGATATCATCATGGCCTAAACTGAACCGCATACTATTCTGAAAACAAAAGCCTTCTTTAACTTTTACCCAAATATTTTAAGCCATGTGCCTCTAGAGATGGCAATGTCAATCCATTGATTAGTTAAGTCCAGAATAATTTATCACAGCATATACTTGATGGATGAGAACAAATTTTGGGTAGACGATGATTTTTGATTTATACATTCGTGCAATCCATTGACATCAGCGTCTGCACCCTACATGTTGTATTTATATTTTTAGCACACTTATATGCAAAACTAAGATGATAAACATTAGACCTGCTAAACCCATCCATCAATCGCAACCGCTTTGTCCTTCAATCCCAGCTGACATAGAACAAAAGGTGGGTTAAACCCTGGGCAGGTCAGGTCAGAGGGCAAACACATTGAGGCAAACAACCAACACTCACTGTATCCAAATTGAGATTAGCATTAAAGCACTGAGAAAGTTGGCTTCTGATGCAAAGATGCTTTCTGTACAAACACATCAGACAGAGATTGGCTGAGAATTGTAGGTTCTTGTTACAGCCAAAGCTCTTACAGCGCTTTTATATGAACTATTTCATGTTAATTAGCATCACAAGATTTGCCTTTCACCTTCTCCTGGTCCCATGTTGACTCCATTTGCTTTTTTTTCTGCTTTTTTTTCTCTCTTGGGTGAAGCAACTCACAATTGCTTATGTCAGATAATATGAAGTGGCCATTGGGGTCTTATGAAGGTCCTCAGTGTGCGATCTCTAAATAAGGGCTCTTTTATCTTGAAGGCCACTCAGAGTGGTCTAACCATCTATAGATAAATTACAGGTTTCAGTGTGACTGGAGTATTTACAGAGACTGAATGACTAAATATACTGGACTTAAGTATTTTTTTAAATGTGTATAATCACTTGAAAATACAAACTGAGGCTTCAGTATAGAACAACATCTATTTTGGTTTGTGAAGGCCACTGTAGTTCTCTGACAAGCACCACTAGGAAAGGCAGTGGTGAGTGGAGGAGTCCTTTGTGACAATCTGCAGTCTACTAGTCAACCACTAGATGTCTCTATGTCTTACAGAGGACCTTCAAAGAAAAAAGTAGGGGCCTCTTACGGCTCTTTTCCATTTTATAGTTGTAGCACTACTCAGCTTGACACGCTTTTCCATCAGGGATAGTGTCTGGTATCTGCTCTGGCGAGGTTCCAAGTGAGCCGAGGCGATACTAAAATGTGACGTCAGCAGACTGCTGGCCACTGATTGGCAGAGAGTGTCGTCATTGGAAGATTCATTAGCGTGACGTCCAACACAGGAGTCAGTACGAACAATGCTAAACTGTAGCTCACTTAAAAAAGTCTTGTAAATGCAGAAACGTGTAAATCAACATTTAACAATGAAATATCTAAAATATCAATATTTAACAGAGTAGTCTTGTGTATTTAGTCACCGCACTGCCGAAAGCCGGCAGTCGTGAGCCAAATCACAACCATTCAGCTGTTTCAGTTCAGTGACTGTGCCAGACAGAATCTGTGCTCCGGTCATGCAGGAAGTACTGAACTAAACTTTTTATATAACTGATTCTAATGATTCACTACACCGAAAAGAACTGCTTTGCCCGTAACTGGTTTGTGTGTTTGTGTCATGCATGGACATCACAGCAGTTTGACAACCCCACCCACATTGAGGAGGTACTATGAAGTAATGGAAAATGACATTCAGTACAGTACCTGATACCAGTCAAGTTCAGTAGAGCCGAGTAGTGGTAGAACTGTTTTATGGAAAAGCACCATTTCTGTGATATGATTAAAGTGATTCACTACAGTCACAGTCTGACAGCAGCACTAATATAGGCGGTCTTTTGACCCCCCCCCCCCATTTTTTCAGAAAGCATTGGGATGAGGTTGGGAACACATTGGTCAGCAAAGTTGTTTACACAACTGCCAAGCTCATAAATTCATCTTTGCTCACTGTGAGTTGACATATTGTCAAAATAGTAGCACTTAATCAGTGAGATTTCCCCAAGGAACAAAGAGCAAACAGAAACACCCATGCTCAGTCTATACCTCCCACGACTCACACCACAGAATGTTTGTCCCAAAGCTCTCTCAGATGAATGAGCAGTACATAAAGGCAGGCTGACAACACTGTTAACCAGCTTTAACCTGTTTAATGTGAACAGGAAAGTGGCCCGATCACACAAACACACACACATACATATATATATATATATAGTATATATACTTAACTTTTAAATTTAAAAAAATTCATTCGGTGTGTTCTCAGTGCCAGTTTGTTTTCGTACCTTGTGTCAATTCATTCTCATTACATTTGTTTGTCTCTACCTTTAAATGCCTACCCATGTGCCCAAAAAGTGTAGCTAGTCACCGCATGTCTGAGTAGACAAATCAGCCACAAGTTACACCTGAGTACCAGAACTGTACAATTGGCAAACTAGTTGTTAAATCCAGCTTTTTTTTTGAGCATTTGCTTATGTAAGCGCAACTAAAAAAGAGAATGAAAATCTGAATTTCTAACGTGGAGATGTGTCCAAATTCATGTGTCTCCTAAGTGTGCAAGAAAAGCATTGTTTGTTACCTTATTGTTCTATAACATTATTTCAGTCTTGTTTGATGGACAAAAACGATAACGCAACTCTACATGGGAATATTAAATCCAAAATGAAATATAAATAAATTATTGCACCCTTATACATCCTGTTATGTGCATTTAATTAAATTTGTTGTATTAAAATAAAATATAACAAATAAAAGGTTTTATTTATTAAAATCTCAAATGTGAAGGTTGTCTAATGCTTTAATATTTAGAAGACCTGTCACTCGAGATTTGACCTAACCATAAGGGGCAACCATGGCATGTGTTCAAACTACCTGCAAATATTAATGATTGAACTACCTACTCTGGGTATTTCTCGGACTTTCACACTATCTCGTCTTCTTCTCTGTCTTATGCTCCATCCCCTCCTTTCATTTCTCCATCACTGCATGTCTCTCTTCTGGGATTATAGTAGTACATGGGCAATCGGAGTGCGTTCATGCAGTAGTATTTGCAGTGGGTGATGAGGTGGTGGCGGTAGGGTGGTGGGGGTTTAGCTTCTGCTCTGCAGATGTCATAATTAGGAACTGGAATTCTGGGAATTCCTGGGAAGTTTGGACAGTCCTAGAGGGCTTTTCATTTGCTGCAAAGACCAATCCCCCCCCCACCCCCCCACCCCCACTGCCGCCCTCCGCCCACCCAGCCGCTGGCCGTACGGAAAAATACAACATGTTCCAACACACACCATCACAGCAATCAATTACCGCTAACTGTAGAACACACATCGTTAACAACAAATATCCCAAAACATCCTACAATTGTAACCTCATTGCACTGAGGTTCACAACCATCTGTGACATGTTGGTTTGATCTGGACCCAACCACTAATTTATGAGCTGGCTAATTAACCTCAACTATTCTAAATATATCATGTGCTTTATACCACAATCAGAAAATAGTTGGCAGTTGACATTTTTTCCAAGCAGGAAAAAAAGCTCAATGCATATGGTACTCTTCAACACAGCAATAAAATACTTATTCTTTTCAGACAGGTAGACTATATAAAGCTCTTACTTCACTGCCGATTTCCGTAAACACAGGTGCCAGTATAGAAACAATGTTTTTCAGTCAAGCCATGTCAAACAACACTTTTCTAATGAGCTACCTACCAGGGATATTATTGCTCACTAATGCATATTTCTGCAGAGCTTTGGCAAATCACAGACACAAATAAAATTCTGGATTTATTCTGCTTCAGAATCTGCCTGTTTATACACCAATAACTCCAGAGAACCACATTAAACCAAGCTGACAAGTTGGTGAAATGAAAATTAAATACTGTTGCTTTGGGTTTTGGCACTGAAAATCAGCAGTGAGTCAGCTCATTTTGCCATTTTTAGTGTCTGGTTTACAATTTAAAATGAGGCTTTGGTTAAAAGCCTGAAATTATTTTTGCGGTTAACACAACTTTAACTCAAATTCGTCCTTCATTCTGATGCAAATCAGTCCATCAAACATACATTGGTGAATTACAGAACTTTGTGCAATGGTCAGAAACCATGGCGAATGGTTTGTTTCAGAATCTTTGTATTACCTAACTATGGATGGGCTAATAGCATACGTTGCAAAAAAAATGCATAGTGGAAGCCAGAGGTGTTTTTTATCAAGGCTCTTGTAAGGTTGCTCTGTTGAAAAGTCTGTCATTACCAAGCAACCAAAACCTGGGAGCTGCTATGATGACTGAATTTCTTCCAGCTTGTCTAACTTAATTGACACATAATACTAAGAAAAAGCAAAGGATTATTCACACTGTCTGTTCCTCACTGGAGCCTTGCTGCTCGATGCGTGGGGGCGGGGGGGTATACAATATAGTTTCAGCCTTATGTGACTTGGATGCACGCCGGAAAGCAGGTGTGTCACAATTGATGTGCATGTGCTGTGTTTATGTGGCTCTTATTTGTGCTACATTAAAAAAACTAGAAGCACTCGGAGAGTGCAGACCTCTGCTAGGCAATGATGAAGAGTCCTTCAAAGCAATCCTGGATCCAGACGGCGATGTGGATCTCCACCAAAATCCAATCATTTTTTCCTTGTCCCATTACACCCCTTTCCTGAAAATTTCATCAAAATCTGTCCATAACCTTTTGAGTTATTTTGCTAAGAGTCAGACAGACAAAAACAAATGCTGGTGAAAACATAAACTCCTTGGTGGAGGTACTGAACTGCAGCACCATTAAATTGCTGCAAGGTAGCAGGACATGCACATAAATGAATGTAGTGCTGCGTGTGTGTCACATGATCAGACTTTGCAGGAAGTGCTTTGGCATATAATGATAAAAACGTTCCTGTATCCAGACGCCATTTCAGATCAGCACCAAAATCTAATCATCTAATCAAAATCTAATCATTGCCCCATTACACACCTTTCCTGAACATTTCATCAAAATCCGTCTATAACTTTTTGAGTTATTTTGCTAACAGTCAAATAGACAGACAGACAGACAGACTGACCAACGGACAGACAAACCAACACAGGCGAAAACATAACCTCCTTGGCGGAAGTCAGAATGTATTTGTGCATGCAAAGGATGATGCATGTGAACAGTCCCTGATGTAGTAAAGCATTAATGATGCTCTGGCAAAGGTGCAGGCCTGCAACCAAAACAATTTATACCTGGCTGTGATCACCCAAACATGTCTACAGGCCTTCACTTGCATTTTGGCATGTGAGTGATTGCATTTTTTTACATGAAGTTGGTTTGGGCACCATGAAGTTGTGTACTCCTCATTTAGAGGAAGTGAAATGGGTTGTGTCTGTTCCTACCTCATGCATTCCAGTGTGGATGCTTTCAAACACATAGACCAGGATTAACACCCAGTAGCCTAGACCTCACAGTGCCATGTGCAACAGACATTTCAGACAACTGCCAAATTCACTTTGGTTTGCCAGTCTTACTGATGCTGGAGGCATGCGACCTATTAATTTTTCACAGGTTGGCCTAACATTAACTTTTATTTGCTATGTTTCAGCCACTGTTGCTTTGTGGAGATAATAACTACAATAAAAAGCATAATCAAGTTGTCAGCATTAATGCAAGACCATATTCGTGAAGTCATAAAAGGAACAGTGAAAAATGCATGTACTGTAGTTTGCATGCTCTCCCCGTGTGTGTGTGGGGGGTTTTCTCCGGGTTCTCTGATTCCCCCCAGGAATCTAAATGCATGCAGAGGTTAATTGGACACTCTATACTGACTGTAGGTGTAAGAGTGACAGTGAATGTTGTTTGTCCCTGTGGTGGCCCTGCAATGGACTGGTACGACCTGTCCAGGATGTGACCCCGCCTTTCTCCTATGTCAGCCAGTGTTAATATCGTTGACATTGCAAATGTCCTGCAATGACACTTTTTGACTGACAAAAACAAGACAGGTCAGGTTTATCTACCCGGACGTCAATATGGAGGAGGACACACAAAGACACAGCTGTAGGAGGAATGAGAAGAAACTACATGTGATCGAATTTCACGTACGGAATACAAAACCCTTTGTAAACCATGCAGAGCCTAACTCAAAGGAAAAGCAAATACAGCAAACCTAAAGCAACACTTGGAGGCAAGTCACCCAGAAACCCATGCAAAGTACAGTAAAGCATACAAACTATCGCTATTCTATCAGTTCATCTGTATGTAGTTCAAACTAAAATAAACCACCAATGCTGCTTATCTTGTTTGTTGAGACATAAAAATGTTTTATATCGTAACAGTTATATGTGTCAAACCTTAATAAGAATATTCTGCTCAATAGGATGATAGAGATACATAATACAAACAAACCCATTAGACTTTAGTCAACTAAATCTACTGTAGATTATTGTATTTGAGTCATAAGAGCATAACTAAAACTAAATCAAAATTTACTGTGAAAATAAACACTGATGTCAGCTGGGATTGGCACCAGCAGCCCCCGACCCTCATGTGGAGAATAAAGCAGTAGACGATGGATGGCTGGATGGATGGATGGTTTGTGTGTGGGTGTGTGTTGTTTTTAAGGCAGTCATTGGTTTCATAGCAGAAAATGGTGGTGTGCACATTTGCACAGGTGAAAGTGATGATGTTGAAAAAAACCATATTCATTACACAGTCTGTTTATTAGTTTATTTTCCATAGAAGTAAGTAATCACTGCAAAATAGAAAGATGCGGCTGCCATATGCCCTCTTAAAACAAATGAACACACAGAGTCAACGTTCTGGTCTTACAGTGGGAAGAGGCAGTGTAGCACTGCAAGAATACTGTGAGTCAGCTCATCTTCTAAATGAGTCTAATGAGGCAGGAACAAATGACTATCCACTCTTAACACTCTCTCTCTACGTGCACTTCCCTGAAAATTGTCAATTATCCCTCATGCCTTGGCTGACCTTACTCTGAATGTGGGTCACAGGCCACACAATCACCTGGTAATTACCACAGAGTAAACAAGCCAAACCAGGAGAGAACTTTTAATGATTTTCAGGCTGCCACAAAGGACCCTTCATCTATAATGAGGGGTAAGTGAGTCATATTATGCTGTACCAATGTTGCACCTGTCCATCATGATAAATATAGCATCCCTGGATCCAATATTATGGGATCAAGGCAAATTTGGGGGATCAGTGTGAGCCAGGCTCTCTGTGCCTCACTGACCTGACCTTGCATAATAAGCCCTTTGCCCAGTTCTTGAATTGGATGATTAATTGCTCACCGGTCTTTTCAGCAGCTATGACACCATGTGCCACCCACGGAGTCTGCGCTGGCCTCATGTCTCACTCTCATTAAATTGGGCCTTTGTATCCCAGCTGCCTGCTTTTGTGCCAGCATTTCCACCTATCAGAGGGGTCGACCCCTGTGTCTCTAGCCATGATGACATCACCTCTGCCCTCATCGCGGCTGTAGAAGCCAAGGTGAGGGCTCACATGGGTAGCTACGGCCCATCTCTTTCTCCTTATCACTCAATCACGTCTTTGTGCTGTGAGGCCTCTGGGCTTATATGGACAGTAATGAGACAGGGGACTGTGTAATCTGCCAGCACTGTAGAAATATAAACCATACAGAGCAAACTCTATAATTGCACACTGTTTGAGGGAAGTTAAGTGAGGGTCTGAGATGTGGTGCTTTCACACTGAGTGGAATTAGAGCTCAGTGCTGGCCTGATGAGCTGGGCTTTTTCGAGAGTCATGTGAGTTAACACACCATACGATGCATTAATGGTGTAGAGGGGAATGTACTTTGCAGTTCACTGTTTGTGTTGTTCTTGTTCTAAACAAACAAACAAACAAACAGAAAAGCAAAAGATGGCCCACACACCAGTGTTTGCTCCCAATTACTGATCAGATGACATTTGGTGCCAAAGACCTTCTTCAGACCACAGAATGTCACCTGTGTGGAATTTTTTTTCTACATCCTGACCAGCACCCAGGGTTTAATGAAATAGGATGTGAGTGCCTTTGAACACCATTTGCATTGTATTCTACTCATACTGAAGCTTCCTAGCTCTTTAGTGAGATCAACTACTCTCTCTCGAGAAACTCTCAATTGAATTCAGTTTTATTTGTGTAACACCAAATCATAACATCCATTATCTCAAGGCACTGTACATAGTAAGGCCAAAACCTTTACTATATTACAGAGAGAAAAGAAACTCAACAGTTAAATACAATGAGCAAACACTAGACATCAGTGGAGAGAAAAAACTCCCTCTCAGACTCAAAGATGTGCAGTCATCTGCCCCGACTGGTTGGGGTGAGAAGAAAATGGGGGACAGAGGAGAGGTGGAGGACAGAAAGGGAGGTGAGGGAGAGACAGAAGAGAGAGACCAGGAGAAAATAGTATACAACAGTTGTTGTATTAGAATCAATCAAGTTTAGAATCAGTTATGTCATGTTTATAGAACTACAGTGCCGTTTATACAAGCAGCAAGGATTATTGTTAAGAAATTATACTGATATCAACTTTAATAATAGCATAATAAATAATGACAATAATACTACTGATCCTCCTGATCCGACACTGGGAGCTGGTTCCACAGGAGAGGAGCCTGGTAACTGAAGGCTCTGCCTCCCATTCTACTCTTATGAACTACAAGTAAGCCTGAGTTTAGGGACCAAAGTGATCTGTTGGGATGATTTGAAAAGACCAGTCATGCACTTGTCACTCAGCTGAAACAGGAATGTTTTTCCCCAACTGCAGCTCCACACCTGACACCATCACACAGGCACACACATATAAACTGAGACAAATTTAGAAACTAAGATATCATGTTTGGAGTTCCTCGAAGACACTGGTATTTGATACCCTACAAACTCATCTTTACAGTCCAACACTGCTCCACTTTCACACTCCTATTCCTCCAGGGGGTTGTATATATGTTATGTTCACACTGCAAGGCTTAATGTCCACTGTTCACATTACATTATATTCACATTATATTTCTGTCTTAATATTTTTAAAGTCTGAATTGACTGTCTTATTTTTTTTTTTTAACAACGTCAGCAATAAACTCTGGGAATGCTTGAGTAGATGTGCCATACTGTATGAATTCATATAGCCCTTTTCTTGCCTAAGCATTCTAAGCTGCATTACACTACAGTTTTGCCAGTGATGACAGACTCTACCCACAGAGCTACTATCTGTGCAACACATATTATTTGCACAAGGGTGTTTAAATGCCCCTGGTGCGGATTAGATCACTTGAAAGTGAACTCTAGAGCGGTCACAACACTGGTGTGAACACCATTCACACATATCACAGGAAGTGGAGCATTTACAGCTGCAGCCTCTGTGGTTTCATCCACATCTCCCAATAAGGAGAAGG
Organism: Brachirus orientalis; assembly: GCA_016785285.1. Classification (NCBI taxonomy): domain Eukaryota; kingdom Metazoa; phylum Chordata; class Actinopteri; order Pleuronectiformes; family Soleidae; genus Brachirus; species Brachirus orientalis. The sequence continues at coordinate 2,272,066 of JAFBJR010000138.1, forward strand.
GAGAATGGCACATCCTTCCTCCATGTTTGGGGGGTTCCAACTCTTTGCACACTCATAGCCATGCATCATCAATTCGGAGGTGAGAGGGGAAAATGACCCAGGAGATGAGGGTAACACATCTGCAGCCAAGAAACAGTAGCGAGTTCCAGGGTGATGATGCTAGCTGGGCTAGATGTGCCAACGTACCTATGGAGGAGGAAGGGTTGGGAAACCTTAGACCCAGAGGATGACTTCCACTCATGGTAGAAATCCTGTGACTCTGTTCTGACTTTCTGTGGTTCTCCCCATGGTTCTCCATTCACAGGGGAATGTGGATGAGAACATTGACCCTGAAGCTGCTCCACCATGTCCGCCTATCAGCCAGCCATCTACATTAACCATTAATCTGCCAGTGCACCATGATGTAGAATTAGTTCATGACTTTTGTTTAATAGAGCATTTGATATTTGTCTTTGTGAATGTGAATGGAACCAGCTGAAAAATGAAACAATGTATAGTATTAAACTCCCATCAGGTGCAGACCAAGGAAGCGGAGTATTAGGTTTGAACACAACATTAATGATAAGTTTAAGTAAAAAAAATGTATGTCTATTTCAGCTTTAAATGAAAAGCGTGAACAAAGGCACCTAACCTTTGACTTACTGACTATTTCACTGTTCAGTTTTTACCTGAGGAAAACAATAAGACATGTATTCCTTCTTATCTGTCTGTGTGCTTTCTGACGAATACCACTTTGAATCAGCAGCAGTTGTGCATACAAGAAATAGGATAAGGTTTCCATGAATTCTCACATGACTGTTCACACTCCGGTCAAGTTTCCACATTTGAAATATGTGTCAGATTACAAAAAGATAAAAAGTGGCCCAAACTATTTCTGACATTCGTCTTAATGATTTTGTTTTCAGATTCTCACATGATGACATTTTGGCATGCGAGTGAGAATGATCTACTGTGATCTATTGAGCCCTCCACAACAGTCTCACCTTTTAGGCAAATTGCAGCAAATTGTGCTTCACGAAAAGTACTATATATAGTTGTATAGTAGTATAAAAAGTATCTAAAGTGGCAACATTAATTGCTGTTATAGAAGCCTCCCTACCAGTTAAGTGACCCCCCCCCCATTCTCACACACACATAATGGTTTACATGTTTTCACCTTAAAATGTAGTAATTTATGTCATGGGACATTATTTTTGTCCTTGTAAGGTCCCCATAATGTGACTATGGATACAGATTTACAGACACCAAATCCATGCCTCTCCTCTCTGCTATGGTTTCATTGGTCAATCTCTTGCCGGGGCGCGGGGTGTCCAACTCAGAACTTGGACAGTCCTATAAAATACTTCCTATAAAATACCACCCTGGCATTATTACAAAACATAAAATTTTAAACATAATATTAAGTCCAAACAAAGATGAGAAATCCCTGAATTGCTTGGAAAGTGAGAAATGAAAATTTGAACCTTTACATTTAAAACTTTAAAGGTTGGTATGGAATGGATGGTGTTAAAAAAAAAGAATTACTGAAGGTGGAGGTTGAGATGATATTTTTAATTAAAAGCACATAATAACATCTCTGCCCCTAAGGGGTCTGCCAATCAAAATGGTAACAAAAGCCCTAGTTTGATGATGTCAGGAAGCAGTGTGGGATCATGCAAGAGAGAACTTCAGGTGCGGAATGTGCCTCAAACAGCATTAAGTAACCTGAAAACACTAGTGACTAATAAATATAATCAAATTAAAAAAAACAAGGCCCAAAGTCCTTCCTCACTCTGATGTTTCACGGGAGGTTTGGCCCAGCAGAAATGAGTGAAGCAAATGACGTCATTAAAAGGCAAACAAACTCAAACTGTTCATCATCTTGGAGTGAAACACATATCTCTATGGATTTAAAGAGTGCTGGAAATGATCCTGTATAGCTAATGTAAGTACACAATCCAGTCATCCTTGTGTCAACTGCTTTATCTTCCACATCAGGGTCGCGGGGCTGACGGTGCCAATCCCAGCTGACCTAGGGCGAAAGGCAGGGTACACCCTGAACAGGTACACTACTCCTTAGATATTTGAATGTATTGCATAATATACCTTTAAAATGAAAATAGAAAATAGAATTTTAAAATGATGACATTCATTATTTTGCTCAGTCAAGCCAATGAGTTTCCGTTTCACTTCAGTTTTCCGAGCCTCAACTGAATTCAAAAGGTTTTAAACAAATTAAAATACTTATCATGCAACTGTACATTCTTGATGGAGGAAAAAAGAAGTCATACTAAGCTGTGTCAGTGAGTTTCTCTTCTTGAAACTGTGATATGTGGTAGAAGGGTACAGGGGAAAAAAACAGCGACTACGTTCCGTGAGGAACCATTTGTGCTAAATAATTGTGTGATCAAAAACAAAGTATTAAGCGTTATATTAATGCTAATAATACTATAATCAGACCAGAGATTTGAGTCTCTAAATAACGACAGTAGACACATGAGGAAAACGTTTTTCCCATGTGTCTTGAATGCAGCACCAGTAGGCAGCAGTGACACACATACTATTACAAGCCTGTGGACCACTGCAGCACACTGATTGGGCCAAATCGAGGGTGTGATCACAGCGTGGGTAGTTTTTAACAGACGTGAATAGAGCAGGAGATTCCAGTTTGTGGTATAGGTAGGACTGGAAACACACTTAGCCCATGTCCAAACGTGTGTGTGTGTGTGCTGGAAATTCAGCGGACTGTGTGAAAACTGCTGCATTGCATTTTCTGGTCTCTTCTCCTCAAGCATAAGCCAATTTGTGGCACAGACACTGGAAGAACGTTTTTTTGGGGGGAGGTGTGGTGGTGGGGGATAAGGACTGAAGTGATGGCATGTTAAATTTAGATAACACCAGACTTATATTAAACCAAACCTTTTGTATTAGAGTAATAATAGAGTCATGAAAGACAAGATTATCATACATTCATGGCATAATTATTCTTCCACATTCACCATAAGTAGATAGGAATATTGAAATGTTGAGGTTTTCTACGCTGTACCATCTCCCGGCCAAAATACTTCCCATTTCTCAGCAGTGGTAACGTCTCCAAAATTTCAATCCACTGATGGAAAACCTCAATTAAAACGATAGATACAGAATTCTCAAGATAATAATTATCTATATATTTAGAGCTAAAAGAGATTGCCATTTTGATTAGGTTAGAGTGGGAGTCTAATTCCCTCTCTAGGCTAATTTCATTGATGGTCTTAATATAGCCTGGGTTTAAGGTTTTTCTTTTTTTTCCAGCACAGAGTGCAACAGCCTCCCTGGAAAAATGGGGGTTTATGAAAATAAATGAAATGTTATGATAAACAGATTCCAAAGTCACAGCTCAATGAAACTTGGCCAGATGCCCCTTTGTCTTTAAAACGCACACGCATACACGATTCTTCTTAGGAAAATTACCTTTTCCTTCAGTTGGACAGCCCCAACAAAATGTTTTCCCTAACCTTCATCTTAACCTTGACTTAAGCTTAAATATTTGCTCTAAACTACTTTCTTAGAAATGAGGTTCTGCCTCATTAGGACCAGGTTTTGGTCGCCATGAGGACTACAGGTCCCGACAAGGTCGGTGTTTATGCCAGAAAAGGTCCTAAAGAGGTAACACATATAAGAGAAAACACACACACTCACCAAATCAAACCACCAATTGTTTCCCCATGTTCATTTATGGGGCGCCTGAGCAGTGGCGTAATGTATTTGTCTCAGGGTCTGGGTTTTAGTCGGGCCCTCACCCTTTACCCGATGACACACACACACTAGACCACCTCCTTGTTCCTCATTATTCTGCCACCTAACCTGAGAATTTTAACAGTCAACTACCAGTGACATGAAAACTGCTGGTCGTGGTTTTGGAAGTGCATGTGTGTGTCTTCTCTGTGCCACCCTGGTTTTCCTCCAGGTGCTCCCTCAGTCCTCAGACATGCAGCAGGTTAGGTGAAGAGGAAAATCCAGATTGCCTGTTGTTATGAATGAGAATGTCGTTGGCCTTTGACTCTTGGAGGTTTATACAGTTGTAACTGTTGGTTTATTGTGATGAGGTTGTGCTGTCCTAATTGGCCACATTAGAGCTACCAGGCGGTGTTAAATCCTGGTGTGCACTGAGTGCTGGTCAGGTGGTAAGTCATACTATTTTATATTATATAATATTACTTGAAGGTAAAACTGTTTTTCCTACCAACAGGTGTGGCCATTACATTGAGCTTTGGTGATGGGAAAGTCTGGCACTTGCTGCAGTGTCCATCCATGCTAACCACACTATATGGACAAAATTATTTGTCCACACCTGTTAAGTTTTGAATCCATGTCTTTTAATCAGGCTTTATCTCCAATGAAGTACAGTATACCAAGGCACGTTGGCCAATGCTATGCTTCCAATGTTGTGGCAACAGTTTGAGGAAGGCCCTTTTCTATTCCAACATGACTGTGCCCCAGTGCACAAAGCAAGACCTGATTTGTCTTTATAACTTTATAACTTGACTGGCCCACACAGATTCCTGATGTGAACCCCATCAAGCACCTTTGGGATGAAATGGAACAGAGATTGTGAGCCAGGCCTTCTCATCCTACATCAGTGCCTGACCTCATAAATGCTCTACAGAATGGATGAGCACAAGTTCCCATAGAGACACAGTATCTTGAGGAAAGTCTTCTAAGAAGTGTTGAAGCTGTTACAGCTGCGAAAGGGGGACAACTCCTTATTAAAGTCCTGTATATGTATTTGAATATATTATGACAGTCCCTGTCAGTGTAATGGTCAAGTGTCCCAATGCGTTTGTCCATATATTGTACATAGCAAAAGTTGCTAAAGTGAAGGCTGCCATTGTTGGGTGCACTTTTGTCCAAAAAATAAGAAAATGGTAATGAGGAGAACAGCCTTCTCTGAGAGCTCCATTTGGCCTGTGCAGTGTGTGAAAGTGTTTGAAATTTCCCAACTTTTGCCGCCAGCAACGCGAGCAAAGTGAAGGGACCCATGATGCAGTTTGGCAATATTTGTGCTGCTCCATTCAAAGTGAATGAGAAGCATTTCAGCAAAGTACAGTACATGTGTCCAGTGTCATCAGTATCCTCATACTCATCTGTGCTTGTGATAACCACGAGTGAGCGTCCAGGTTTCGTGCAAAAAAGGTGACAGAGGACACTTATGTAATTTACTCATGGACAAGATGCACACTGATGCGGTAACTATAGCAACACTCTAGTCTTTGCTTGGCATCTGTAACTTTCCAGTTCAGCCCGATAGGCTGCACTTGATAAACCCTTTTTTTTTTTTTTTTTGCTTTTTATGCTTAATGCTCTTGTGGGGTTTCTGTTGGAGACTGTGTTGTGTCGGTAGCTGGTTCACTGCTTCACTAATGACTGGCTAGTCAGCCACTTATTTTAGCTTCATAATGTCACATCTTTTAGATTTTTAGAAACTAAGGAGTACCCCAGATTTCTATAAAAAGAGAACACAAAATCAGGGGACAGAAAAAACACGTGAAGATAGAATAAGGCAAAAACAATCTGAACCGAATCACATAGTTTGGTGACATGGAGTTACTGGACAAGAGAAACGTGATGCGCTGACAAAGAGGAACAGGTAGACACTGATGAGACCATTGAAGACAGCTGTGGTGGTTGAGCTGCATGGCCAGCTGAGCAGCCAGTCTCCTAAACAGAAAACCAGAAAACACAAACTTGGGAGCAAAAGAAAAAAAAAAAAAGGAGACAGAACATGACAGATATCATTAATAAACACTCATTTCAAAAAACTTTATTTGTCCTACGGGCAATTCAAAGAAGCAGACATCATTTTACACGAGAGTGTAGAATTCGAGGCGTGTATACAGGTATATAGTATAATTCTTGGGTATTTGCGTACATGGCTGGTTAAGATGCTGCAAGAGTCCCAAAGATTGTGTTTACAAGGAGATACTACCATTAAAACAACAATTCCCACTTGTTATGGTTGGGGGGTAATCACAGCCTCAAGGACCGATGTTGGAAATCAACTACACCCGCAGTAATGGACCAGTTATATGATAATAAGCTGCTTCACATAAATCCATGTTAACCAGGATCACTAATTAAAAAAAAAAATAATGTTGAGAAAGAATGATGGGTTGATTTATGGAGCTACATTGAAATGTCCACTGAGTGATTTAAATATGACTTTTTTCAACATTTGATGACGATCCCTCATGGCCTATGACCTGCATGTGACCTTCTGTTAACATTTCCATCTTGTGCCATGTGTTAAAATATTGCCATGGTTGTGATTAAGACAATGAAGGAACAATTAGTATCAGTGGGCCCCCTAGAGGCTCGGGAAATAAGTGCAGGTGTCAACGCTGCATCTGGACAGTCGTATCCTACGCGTGATGATTGGGATGGCGATGTGCAGCCATGCACGTCCCACTCTGGCGCCTATATAGGCTTTTATCTTAAAGTATAGTTGCGGCATTAAGTCACTGGAAACATTTTAAAGACAGAGACTGTGTGTTCCTTCTACAAGCTGGGCCTGTTTGCTGTTATTCCACATGGCATCCTCAAGTGTTGCTCTTGAAAAATATTCCTCTAACGTCTCCAAATGTGCCGCTCTGCCAACGCTGGCCCTCTATTCTTAGCTCTCTGCCTGTAGTAGTGGTTAGCAGACCTCATTGTCACAAACTAAAACTGGACTTTGTTTAACAGACCTCATCATATTCGCTCCCCCATAAAAACGTAAAAATGCATTCTATTTATAGGGCATTTCTAGTTAAGAACACTCACTGAGGCATTGTCTCAAAGTCACTATAAAAACAAATCCTATAAAATGCTCTTTATATTTTGTGTAGTTGTGATGCCGCACTGTTTGCTCCTGCTGCTGCCTGTAACTTTTCACCCACTTTCTGTGAAAGAGGCGACTTGCAGACATCTTGGAAGCTGCAGTTAATTTAATTACTACCTTGCATTAATGACTAAGTCGGTTGCAGACGCACACAGCTAAGCCTATTTTATGGAGAGTACACTTGGACATCAGATGCCTCAGTTTTCTCCAGTCGGTTGGCATGCTCTGTAGTCCTTGTCCCTCCCACCACTGCTCTCATGCATTATTGCTTCGCAGCCTAAATGAGTGTCCCGCAGTCACAGCTGAAAACAAACTGTTGACTGTTCCAAAGTGAAAAGTAATTTTTGTAAATCTATTGAATGAAATGTTATAACGCATGTGAGTTGGTGGCCTCGCTGTTGCATGATTTGGTTACTGGATCACTCAGCAGCTATCACAGTCCATTCACTCGTGAATATTGCGTGGTAGCGCCAGTGTTTTCTCCTCTTTTTTTTTTCTTTTTGCAAAAAAAAAAAAAAAAAAAAAGGGGGGGACTTTGACAGGACACTCCCCTAAAACCTTGGACGTGGATGTCTGCGTCTCTGATTGGTTGTGAAGCCCCGACCGACAACACCTGCTTAACTCCTTCATCCAAATTGACACCCGGGGCTCTGAGGAATATAGGCAGCATCTCTTCCAGCTCATGCACTCAGTCTCACAGCTGCCCCGTAAGACACCAAGAAGCCGCAGCTGCGCTGAGCACTGGTCCAGGGTGAAGAAGCCTCACACGCGCGCACGCACGCACGCACACACGCACACACACGCTGCCGGATCCTTGCTGGGAATCGAAGCGCACTGTCACTGGGAGACGCGATGTTGCTCAGACTGGCTGTGGCTCTACTGGTTTTGTCAGTGCTGGAGCAAGTAGTGGGATCGGATAATACTGAGATTCATGACATCCCGCCGGAGAAGCCTGTGAGCCAGAAAGGACGTCTGTCCCTGCAGAACACAGGTGGGTAAGACGCGGACACTGTAGGTGTCATGTAGATGTGGACCTTCTGGGGTCAAACACTCACTCACTCACTCACTCACTCATCTACGTGGGGTTTGTCCTGACACGTGTTTCCGTGGCTGCAAACAGACGCGTCCGGGCGGTTTGAGTATAAACCCGTTTTTAACTTAAACCCCGGCGCTGTACAGCGCCGCGCGAGTCCGCGCGTGAGCCTTTTTCGATTATATACCACCAGGAAAACGATCTCCTGTAAATACTCTCAGACAGACACCCAATATGTTAGTAAACTATTAATAGAACGGCACAAGGTAATAGGTAATGTATACGGCAGCGCATCTAGGTGTGCGTGCGTGCTGCATGGCTGCTGTACGTGGTGCACGCGCGCGCGCCTCATCGTAGGAAACTGTTTGAGTGGGAATATATATATAAATAAATGCATAGCATTATAACGTTATATATGTATTATATATAACATTTTGCATCGTGATTTGCGTGAGTTTATGTATAGAAAGTCTGTGTTCACACGTGAATGCTGGCTGATGATGGTGTGGTCAAGCAGGTCAACGGAGCAGCCCATTATACTAGTACCAAATGTTATTTAATTTTTTATAAAGCTATTTTCACTCAAGAAATTGCACAAACCGGTTCTCGATTTCATAATAAAACACATATTACTCAACAACCGAAAAACGCTGGGGTTCGTTTGCTGATGCAACGACTGAAAAGTCATTCAAATGTCCAGAAAAGCAAGAGATTATTTTTTTATATCGTTTTTTTTTTTTTTTTAAATTAACGCGCAAACACTACAGTGCTGCGCCGTCTCTCTCTCTCTCTCTCTCTCTCTCTGTTCAGCAGGACGTGCGACGCGCCGCGTAAGCACGTGTGAGATTACTGTTGGGGGGGGGCGGCGGGGGGGGGGGGATTGTTGTCAATCTTGTTCAGGGGGGGGGGGGGGGGGGGGGGGGGGGGGGATTGTTGTCAATCTTGTTCAGACAACAAAGACCCACGAAGGGTCTAACCCCCACGCAGGTTCCTTCCTCCACGGAGAGCAGGGAGACTCCGCTAACGCCTCTGTGTAATCTAACGCTCGTTGCGGCTAAAGGCTCGTACGATCCAAGGACATTCCCGCGATGCCAAAACAAGCACCGCTGACAGCGACTCACTTTTCCTGCGCACTAAAGTTCACCTCAGTGCCTACGAACCTCCACTTACACACAACACACACACACACACACACACACATGCCAAACAGAGGCTCTTTTGTTGACAGGCGTGATTTCTAGTGAGTTACATTTAATGCTCTGTATCACCGAGACTAATAATAACTCCCCTCTTCGCGCAACTTCTTTGGCGCGCGCAGGCGGAGACCGCTCTCACGCCCAATCACTTATCGTCTCCAAGATAAATCACGCGTGTAATTATGTTTTACTTCGGTCAACAGTCGGGTTTTCATGGCCAAACTGAAACTGTAAACCCCGTTGGCTCCCAGCCTAAACCTCCAAATAAAACACAGTGACATGGAAATAAGTGGCTGTTTACAACAATATTACAACTCAGAAATAACTTTTTTTAATTATCAAAGGAGTAAAGAATGGAGATGATGGTTCATATTTCAGTTCTATCTAGCTTGCATACAGTCCTAGTTATTTATTTTGAAGTGCCACAAGGGGGAGCCTTCATAAACATGATTCATAAACGCCCAGAAAATCTATTCTATTCTTTTTCATTTAGAAAAGTATAATACATAATAAGTAACATGTTTGTGTATATGTTAGTAACTTTCTACAATTTGGTATAACTTTTTGGTTTTTGATACAAAATATCTATATTTGTGCTCATTTTCTGAAAGTTAATGGATTAGAATCGAATGGAATCGAATATTAAAATATAAATGGAGGCTCCATCCATTTATATTTTAGAATCTAATAAATATACATATATCAGAGGCTACTTTACAGTTATTGCAAAAATAATGTTAATTGCAATTATTTTGTTTAGATATATTGAGATCGCAAGAAGGTGCTTACTAGACGCACAAAAAGCTTTGGTTAGTAGCAAAGATACAAATAAGAAATGATGATAAGAACATTTAAGATAATTGTGATGAGCAGTTGTTCTTATTGTCCCATGCCGACTTGAAACCTTCACTTTATTATGCCAGTAGGGTGCAGCAGCCGACTCTACACGACATTGCTTTTTTGTTATTTTTGTTTTTGTTAGTCTGTTCTGCAACTTGTTGATGCACATTTTGCCAACAGACTTGGAAAAATCCCTGCATTTGTGTTTCGAGCCTGCATCTGCATTGCACCATCCCGTCTTGATGCTCGGCAGTGCAGATGGACCGTGGTGCAGAATGACAGAGTAATATCTCTGTCACCAAGTGCTCCTCGGCAGGAACCCCTCAGCTTTGGGAAATTAGACTCCCCCCCCCTCACCCACCGCCTGTTTTGCAGCCCGCCGCCTGCGTCTGTGGAAACAGTTTTGTGACTGGCGCAGCAATCATTGCCAGAGTGGAGTTGTGCCCCTGAGCTGTTTGATCTTCCTCCCCAACACGCCTGTAACAACGTCCCCCCTCTAACTGTCCTCTCTTTCCAGCTGAGATCCAGCACTGCCTGGTGAGTGCAGGGGATGTCGGCTGTGGTGTGTTTGAGTGCTTTGAGAATAACTCCTGCGAGATACGAGGGCTACAGGAAATCTGCATGACGTTCCTGCACAACGCTGGCAAATTTGACTCTCAGGTATTAAACTAGTGTGTATATCTGTCTGTGTGGGAAAAAAAATTGGTTTAACCAGGGGCAACATTCATTTTCCCTTTCACTGCTTCACTTTCGTTGTCTATGAATAGATTTAAACAGAAAGACTTTTTTCTACCTGTACCTCAAAGCATACTAGTTTCTCAAGAAGTGCAATGAAAACATACATTCATCTCCAAGTCTATTTTTCTCTTGTAGGAAGTTTACTTCCCTCTCAGTGGACTGATGCATGTACAGTCAGGACCAAGGGTCAGGAGCCAGCTGGCTCTCAGCCTGGTTAGCTCCCTATTCATACATAGCGGAGGTTGAAGCCATGCCAAGCCAGGCCTGACTGGGGTCTTAATGTGTCTATAGGCTCGCTGAATAGGAACTTACATCTCCCACAAGATTTCAGTAGAACAATAGTAAGATTTATTGTCATTCATGCAGGATGGCATCTCCACAGTCAAAGTCAGAAGTGTATATAGTTGCATGTTCATTTTACATTTCATTACCCGCACATACACTCAAACACTGGCAAAAAACATGTACTCGTCTCCTAAAACTAGTATGTGTGAGTAAGAAGTGTTTTTTTTCAGCCAGGGCGTGAGCATTACTGAGTCTTTGTCTTGAGAATTCAATCAGCAGGTGCGTTTCTGTGTGTCCGCAGGGGAAGTCCTTTATCAAGGATGCTTTGAAATGTATGGCACATGGGTTGCGCCACAAGTTCAGCTGTATCAGCAGGAAGTGCGTGACCATTAAGGAGATGGTGTTCCAGCTCCAGAGAGAGTGTTACATCAAACACAACCTGTGCTCTGCTGCCAAGGAGAACGTGGCCGTCATGGTGGAGATGATCCATTTCCAAGATCTTTTCCCTAAAGGGTGAGTTGCTAGTCCAGGTTTGGGCTTCAGGGCTGTAATTTCACCAGGCTCCTCTGTTCTCCTCCATCTCTGATTGTTTACCTTCCCCGGACTCTTCTGTCCTTCCATGTTTAGTCATAGGACAGTCCTATTCCTGTCATTTGCTAGACTCTGGTGTATTGTGCTTTCAAACATCAAATCACAGGCGTCATGTGAGTACTCTGCTTCTCTCTGCCCCAGTCCATATGTGGAGCTGGTGAATATTCTCCTGAGTTGTGGGGAGGAGGTGAAGGAGGCGCTGACACGGAGTGTCCGGCTACAGTGTGAGCAGAATTGGGGGGCTCTGTGTGATAGCCTGAGTCTCTGCTCCTCCCTCGCCCCATCTACTGGCGGCGCCGCTAATGAACACCACCGTCGCACTTTGCCCTCTCACCCTGAGCCGGAGCACCCACGGCCCCCGCGGAACGGTGACAAGGATAAAGCTGGTAAGGCGGGCTTCAACTCCCATCCACGCAGTCGCAGTCAAGGACCACGTCGCCAGAGTCCAGAAGCTGGAATGGTGGCTGACCAGGAAGACCCTGCAGCTACCGACATCCGGAGGTGAAAGTTCAGAAGACTGTCTTGTATTTGACCCCCCCCTCCCCCATATTCTGTTAAAAAAACCACACTTATAGACTTATGCACCTTTCTCTTTCTCTCCTTCTCTCTCCCTCTTTCTCACACACAAACAAACACACACACAAATTCCCAGACAGACTGAGCAGAAGGAAACAAGCCCCGACCTTTCCTGTCCTTATTCCGCCCTCTCCAGTCATTCCAGCAGTCCCACATGGTAAATGCGCAGGGTAATTGTGGTGTAGCTTGTAATGTTATACCAGACTGTAGGCCACAATAAAAAAAAAAAAGAATAACAATTGTTATTACCATGATAACGTCAACTGTTAGGACTATTTTGGCGCTAATATAGCATTTTTTTCAAATCATACTTACAGTAAGATTTGATATAGTTGTATTATTTATTTTTATTCTTTATGCAATGTTGGAATATCAAAATGTACATAGAAATCGACTTATCTATATTTATATGAACATGTATAAATATAGTTACAATTTGCAATACTGATATACTATAGATGACATAGTATATGGTGTGCTGCCTGTTGTTCTCTTCACAGTATTGCACCATCACACATTGGTTTGTAGATATGTAACATATACCATTTGTTGTTTCAGAGTGGGAATGTGTATTATGATTATAGATACTTGATGGTTGAATACGAATTGTACAGGTTTCAAGTCCAGTTCTGGCACATATGAATTGTAGTGCATGGTGGCCATGAAGCCAACAAACGTGTGCATTCTTAAAGTGGCAATCCACTCTAAAGAGAATGCAGAGGTAATACTATGAATATTATTTAACCCTCTGTACGTAAAGATCATAAAGTTAGAATCAGGAGAGTGAGACCGATTTTTGATGACATCAAGCATGACCGTCTGGCAACAATGACTGGGAGACTATCAAAGCAGTCACCAATTTGACGGACTCTCTCTGTTTCATATGTATCAGTGCTTCTCTGACATGTGTCTGCTTTGGATGCGAAACGAGTCACGTTCGTTTGTCGACTGAGCTTCGGAAACGGTGTCTGTGTACAGCTTCGGGACACGATCGTTTCACAACTAATGGAACGGTCAAAAGTGACGTGTTATTTTTGACCTGAGTTTTCTGCCAGCTGTCAGGGAACCGAAGCGAAGATACGACATCCTGTTCAGTTTTCACCTTTTCAAATGTAAAAATCCAAAACACATCAAGGTGCCTAAACTTATTTGTTATTGTCCACAGTGACCGCTTCTCTGTGATTTAAGTGAATGGATGATACTGTGTCATGTGAGCTATTTTTACCATGATGTTGAGCCACAAAAGTTTTTAGATATTGCACTTTGGATGAGTGTCAGCTTGTGTTTGACTGCTGCGGGTTGAGAACTGAGACCAGGCTAACAGAGCAGTCACATTCTAATCAGAGGATATTTACTTTGAGTGAGCCTGGATTTTTTTTTATTAATCAACTACAGCACCAAAGCCTCATGTGCTCTTTAGGACCAGTGTAAGACCCTGCCTTAAAAGAGACACATTGTCATTTTTTTAAGCATCCCATTGGCCGGAAAAGAGACTCCTCCAGACTCCTCCAGATCTCTGGCTCTGCTAAATCAGCCCTTATTCCTCTCTGGTACATTACCTAGGTCAAGAGAGACATGTAGCCCTGTTATCCTACCCGTTAGAGCCGCAGGCAACACAGCAAGGACACAGGAACTGGGTTAAGTCCACACATGAGGGCGCTGGCGCTGTTATTCTTAATGTTATATTTACCAAGGCCACCAGAGAATTCCTCTGGGCTACAGCCAGGAACCAGCAAAATAGTGAGGCAGAGAGGAGAGGAGCAAGAAGGACAGAGGTACGCTCAGCTTAAAACAAAACAAAACAAAAAGTGTAATGGGTGACACCATCTCTGTGTGCTGTAGCTGTTGAGGTGCCATTTGTGAACACATAGTAGGGAGTGGCTGGTGCTTAAAAAAAACAGTAAAACATGTTCAGATTTTGTGGCTCAGTTGAGGGTTTTACCCTGATGTACTTACAGTCAGATAGTGTTTTTTTTTTCCCCTCTCTTAATCCTCTGGAGCAGTGGTTCTCAAACTTCTTATACCAAGTACCACCGGAGAAAATACTGAGCTCTTTGAAGTAACACCATAATCACCAACGTTAAAATACTTTGCTCTCTCTCATCATCCTCCTCTTCCTCGCATTTACTTCAGACACTGGCGTAGTAAAGTCAGATTAAGATGAGGCGACTCTAATCATTATTATTTAATTTATTTTTATTTTTTTGGTTATTTGCTTCATTTTTCTCAGTTCTACTCCATTCACATACGCTGTATGGGCAGTAGAATAGTATTTCTGATTTTCCACCCAGTACCAGAGGAAGCTTGTATATCACTCGTGATACATACGTACCACAGTTTGAGAACCACGGCTCTAGAGATGATATAAGCTGATATAATGATATAAGCTGATATCAGTGAGACTTTCAGGCTTTTTATTTTTTTCCTGTTATGGAAGCTGGGATTCCTGTGACATCCCAGCATGAGACATAAGCTAATCAATTTTGGAATGTACTGTATGTGTGTAACGTGACAATCTGTTCAGCTCTCTGTCATTAGGTTTGACATGGCTTTTTGTAATAATATAGTGGCTTGAATGGCAACTATTTGTGTGTTCCGAGGAAAATAAAACTAACCATGTCTTCTGCAGTGCTCCACCACCACATTACGTGTCTCTCCGTTAAGCACAAGGACTTTACTTTCACTGCTGAACTACAGAACATGGGCTAGAGGTTTGTAACTCACCTGTAACACATTTGGGCATATGATCCTGTAAATGAACTCATGAAATCAGCTGTATCTTGATATCATTAAAATATTTTTGTCTGTATTTTCTACAGCTTGTGCATTTCAATATTACTTTTTTAAATCTATATTATAGTGTGACAACATTATAAACACAATCTAGTTTTGACTTTTTATAAGGGTTTCTGATGGGAAACACTTCTCACTTCCAAGCAGGTGAGAAGAGATGGCCTCATTGTCTCAGGTATACACACAGGTTAAAAGACACCTCTTCCTCATTGGACTCTCTGACAGTAAACTAAAAGGCTGTGTTTTAAGTTTCCTCCTTGGAAGGCCTACAGATTTAAGTCAGAGGTTCTGGACTGAGGACGATGCTTGGGGTGGGTTCAGGCTTTCAGTCTCATCTGCCTCAGTAAACATTTGGAGAGCGCTCTGATCTGAAATATAGACTTCCCACTGTTGTTATGGTGCCTGAAGTTTATTTTGAGTGAGTTAACTTGATCAAGGTACATCTGCTATACGTGTAATTTTGATGTTAAAATCCAGATATTTTTTTTTTTCCCAATTTAAGCACAGTGTGACAGGGAAGACGAAAGCTTACATGCTGAGTTATAACACGTGTACAGTATGGTTTCCTTAATATCAGCACTTCTCAGCCGACATATGACCTCAGTTTGTAGTGAGGCTGAATGGCCACTAGGTGGTGACATCTCACTTACAGTTGTGTGAGCAGATGGGGGAAGTAGGTGTAGGCTCTTTGAATTTTAAAAGGGGTGAGATCGGTTTCTCAATTGGAGCTGCACATTCTTTAAAAGCTGGGATCAATAATTAGGTGTAAGGTATGTGATGTCTGGATTTTCTTTCAAAATGTGTCCCTATGTCCTTTTGTCTGCCTCTCTTCTTTTTTGATCACAGGAAGCACACAAGGGCAGTATGTCTCTGAACTACCAATGAGCAACAGATACATTTTTGTGCTTTGTATTAAATTGGCATATGATTCTGCTGGTAGCTTTCCAAAGAGTAAAAAATGGACCCATGTTGCCGTCAGAGTTTTCCTGTGCAACAAACAGGAGGCATAAGTGGGTATTTGCTAAGCCAGGATAATCTAATGACATTGGATATTCCCAAACTGCATGGGGTATATAGTATTTTGGAAATGAAGCCAGGTGAAGAAAAGAAAGTTATGTGAGAAACATAACTTCTCAATGTGAAGGAAAACTTATCTGAGAAAACTTAATGACTAAACAATTTTGCTTGTTTTGACAGCAGAGGCGATTCAGTCATGTACGCCGTCATTTGACTCCACATTTAAATAACTGCAGTGAATCAGCCCTTGCGGTGTAGAGAGCCACAGTCAGGGAACTGATAAACCTGGCCTCAGAGCATGAGATGGCATATTCTCCGAGTCTGCAGTGTGCGTATGTGGGGGAGTATTATGCTGTGTCACACTCATCTTGTTGTAACAACACATCGAGCATGAGATGGATGACCTCCTGGCTAAACAATAACCTGCTGGCCAGACCAGAAATCTCCCAGTTTGCTTGGTTGGTATGGAAACCGTGCACTATGAATATGGAGACTGCAGTGATCACATCTAAGAGGAGGCTGAGCATTGCAGAGAGACTGTGCCTGTGAGCAGAGAAACCTGAGATAGTTAGCTCTGGGTGCTTTGCGAATGTCTTCTCCCTGCTCCAGTGAGAACTAATGAATTAATGACTGGGCGCCTCGGCTCCATGGATGAATCTTTTAAGAACCGTCCATCTGACAAACAGGACATCTGTGCCTCAAAAATTAAATTCACACCGCACCGAGCTTTCAAGCAAAAAAAAAAAAAAAAGAAAAATGAGTGGAACCTCTGCAGCTCTCCTCAGTTTCAGTGGGGATAACAGTGTGTGTGGCTCTCAGAGGGGGAGAAAAAAAAGAAAAGAAACGCTGACACCACTGAGTTACTGCCAGCCTCTAAAGGCCTGTATTGAACAGGAGCATACAGTAAATGAGAAAGTGGAACATGCATTCAAACACGTGCACATGCCAAAGCAGGCTTGCTTAGTTAGTGGATACTGTCCTGAGAATATCAAACCAGTAATGCCTCGACCAGCAGTCTGTTATTTTTAACCAGAAACCAGAAGCTCAAGCCAAACAGTGCTGTGTTGTTAAACCACCCCAACAGGCCCTGCAGTGCATGTCAGTCGGGTGGGGTGATGTGTGGAGCTACTACTGCAGGATACAAATAAAGGCTGGGTCTGCCTTAGGGGAGTGAACACTGTTTTAACAAGACTATCTCAACCAGCAGGCAGTGAATGATACTTGTGTGGAAAGTATTTGAAATTAAATAGCACTTTGACCTACCTTTTTTTTTGGAGTATATTTAAATACCAGTGGGTGTGTCTTAATTTGAGTTAGTTTTATTTATTTTAGAAAAGAAAATCACAAAAAATAATTAGTATTGTCATGAAATATCACGAAAGATACTTTTTTTCCCCCTATATTTTACTTTGATTTGACTCTCTGGTGCCTTTGTAAGGCGAAGCTTGCTTTTTCAAATGGGATAAAGTAGAGAGAGTTGTTGTTGCTGAGTATTAATATTAATATTTTATTTTTATCACAATGCATCTAATGTACCTGTAACGGTTACTGAAGTTTATTGGAGTTAGTTTTGCTTGAGTAGGTTAAACGCAAGTAATTGTACTCCCACTCATGTAATGTATACTGTCAGTGCAGTAGGAGTACTTCTTCTGAGCAGGATACTGTTTCTCTTCTCAGTAAATGATCATTAAGGTTTTAATGAGTCAGCATGAGCAAAGAGAAGACACCTATCTAATGCCCTGGCCTGAGGGAATGTTGCCATATAAATGTTATTATCATTATTAATATAAAAATGTTTGGTTTTCACTGCCAAACAATAAGGCTTTTAGATGTTCTTTATAATGGTTGCCATGGTTCTAAACCATTCTGAAAGGACAAATGAGCTGCAGTGAGCATCTATCTATCTATCTATCTATCTATCTATCTATCTATCTATCTATCTATCTATCTATCTATCTATCTATCTATCTATCTATCTATCTATCTATCTATCTATCTATCTGTCTGTCTGTCTGTCTGTCTGTCTGTCTGTCTGTCTATCTATCTATCTATCTATCTATCTATCTATCTATCTATCTATCTATCTACCTATCCCTGTTAATTGAGGGGAAAGACATTTGTTTAGCCATATGGCTTAAATTAATGTTTGCATGTACTTATATTTCAGTATCTTATTTTTTCTTTGTTGGGGTTTGATTAAACAAAATGTCCTTAGATGTCTCTTTTCTTTTCCCTACAACTCCTCCCATTGATATGAAGGCATCCTTATTTGGGAGGAGAGCGTCTTGAGTGCATGTGCTGTTCCTCGAGAAGGCGTGTTGTGGGCGGTACTTATCTGCAAACATCCTATCAAGTGTTAGACCAAAGCTACGATGGGAGGGACTTATTAGGGAAATCCTAACGCCTAGTGGCTGCTGGGTGATAGCGGGGGCGGGGTCCACAGACGGAAGTGTCTCCCGACTGGTCCAGCTGTCATCAAGAAGAGAGAGGAGACCATTAACACCGGCTGCCTAGGAAATACTGAAAAAGGAAAAACGCAAAAATATGGCAACATCAAAACGATAAGGTCATGTCGCCGAACTGAAGGTAGCTATGCCCGACATGTCATCAAACACATACGCTTGTTGCTACGTGTGAACTACGGTCGAGGTTGAGTTGCGTTATTTCGAGCCGTAAAAATAATGACAGGAATTGATAGGGCTGTGTGACATTGAACATACAGGACACGGAACAGACGAGGTCGTTTAAAGAGCCATATACACCATTTCTAACTTGTCATGTCGTGGAAATTCTTGCGCTGTTTTGCCGTTGGTGACGATGCCGTAAGCGTTAACGACATTTGGACGAACGTCGTAGCCGTTGCATGCGATTTTATTGCTCTCCGGCTGTTGCTAATATGCTTCAACGTCGT
Organism: Brachirus orientalis; assembly: GCA_016785285.1. Classification (NCBI taxonomy): domain Eukaryota; kingdom Metazoa; phylum Chordata; class Actinopteri; order Pleuronectiformes; family Soleidae; genus Brachirus; species Brachirus orientalis. The sequence continues at coordinate 2,290,884 of JAFBJR010000138.1, forward strand.
TGCGGTTATCGGCTATTATCCTAGCCTAGCGGCTCGCTGTGGGGAACTACCCCAGTTCTAGAGCAGACAGGAGACGTCATCAACATTTTCCTGTATTTAAGTGGTTGCTTATGAGGAGGTCATTGCTGAAAACGAAGATAATTCGGTAGGTGACCACTGTGTGAGCCAGCACAGCGCTCGAGCGTTCACATTTGTACTGTAATGCATCAACGCACTTTATAAAATGGACTGCCGGGACCTGCATGATTAATGTGGCACATGGAAGGTGGCGGAGCAGCTGTTAGCTCTACTGCTAGCTGCGTAACGACCTTTGAAGACGTCAGGCTGTAAGCTGTCTGCTCTGCTCAAGGCTGGTTGTTTACCTGTGGTCGCCTGCCTGCTATCCACAGTGTTACATTTCATATACGCCTTCAGTGGCCAAGGAAGTCAATGACTTAATCTCTCTGATAGCATCACAAGACCAGACAGAATGCAGCCCAAGCACGGTCACTGCGTTTGGCTAGGCTTGTGTACATTTGTGCAATAGGCCTTATCTACTTAATGTGTTAATAGTCTACCGCTTTTCTGATCCATTTCTCCCTGTTCTCCCCAATCTTTATTTTAGGACAAAGAAGACGGTGAATGCCAAAAGTCAACTGAAGATTTACTGGGTGTCCTAAATGGGGGACTACGGGTTTGGAGTTCTGGTGAAGAACAGCAGTGGTAACAAATCTGCTTTTCCTGTACGGATCCCTCCTCACCTCCAAACCCAGCACCCTCACCACCCCTCCAATCCCCCCAGCCCCCCCTCCTTCGTAAACAACACCTGCTCCACCAATGGGGGCAGTGCTTGGCTGTTCCCCGCCGTAGCCCAACACAGTAACATGCAAGATGAGATTCTGGAGTCGGACAAGTCCAAGTCCTTGGACCTCCAGGACATGCAGGAGAAGTCTCAGGTTCAGGCCCAGCCTCAGGCCCTGTCTCCAGGTCAGCAAGAAGCTGGGGGGGGGCTAGGAGAGCTTGATGGAGCACTTCCTGAAGATGGTTCCCTTGAGAAGGGTTCTTTGGAGAGTAGCGGTGGAAAAGAGAAAATGAGGATGGAGTCTCCGGTTCTGAGTGGGTTCGACTACCAGGACAGCCTGGGAATGGGTACGACCGTTGCACAGTCCACCTCCTCTTCATCTTCACTGACCAGCTTTAACAACTGGTCCCCTGCTGTCCCATCCACCCAGTCTCCAGTGGTTGGAGAGGACATCGGAGGGTTCTTCGGCCCAGCTGGCTCTAATGCCAACGGACCTCCCCTGCTGTTCCCAAACTTCTCCCACCATGCTGGCCCTGGTTTTGGGGCAGGGGGAAGTTTCTCCCCGCAGATTGGACCAGTCTCTCAGCACCACACTCCTACACCCCACCCCCAGCACTACCACCCTCATGGTCAGGGAGTGCCACAGCAGCATCGGCGCTCTCCAGCTAGCCCTCATCCACCTCAGCCTTCCTTCCCTCCACATCCTCATCGCACTGGACCGTTCACTCAGCTTCCCCATCTGACTCCTGCTCAAAACAAACCACCCTCTCCTTGGGGAAGCTACCAGAGTCCCTCCACTCCTACATCCACTTCCTGGAGCCCAGGTGGTTATGGCGGCTGGGGAGGCCCGCAGGGGGTTCGAGAATACCGGCGGGGAGTTGGTGGGGGCATGACGGGCCTTAACTCCATCTCACCACTGAAGAAATCCTTCCCCAACAACCAGGTACATGATATTGTCACAGACAAGTCTCAATAGAGCTTTTCATTATTTCATATGATCCCATTTTATAGATTTTGTCAAGACTTTTATGTCTGTCCACACAGGTCCCCTCCCAGAAGTTCCCCAGAAATAGCTCTGGCTTCAATCACAAGGGCTGGATGGAGGAGAGTATGAGCCGCAGTGAAGGCATCTACCCTTTCCAGGTGAGCATATCACACAGGTAATACTTATGATAATGTTAAGTGATATATTGAATGGGTTATCTAAAATAAACTCATTAAACTCACTCACTTAAACAGAGGTCTTATATGTTTGTGAAATGTAAATGTCAGTCTTTTCTTTGTTTTGAGAATTGTTTTAAAATGAATTTGTAAGATTTGTGGTAGTTTTGAAGTGGTATGGTGAATTTTCTGGCTTCTTTAGTAGAACATATTGCCTGATATGATTTAATGACAAAGATGCAGATAATATTTTGGAGGAACTGTTTTCTCTTTACAGTGCTCTCCTCTGACGGCCTCTCTGGGGATATTCTCCACTTTTTTTATCAGCTATTAGCACAATCACAAAATTTGTCAGAGTTCCTACATCTTGTGCTACTTTTGATGTGAAGGGGAAGTAAAGATGCTCGCTGTTGTCTTCCTTTCTTTCAGCAGGAGAGAACACGGTCCTTTGATGGTTTCAGTATGCACTCTCTGGAGAACTCACTGATTGACATTATGAGAGCTGAGCAGGATTCCTTGAAAGGTTGGTTCACATACTAAAAAATAAAGAAGGGGTAGTTTCCCTCACTGTGTGCTATTAAGTTGAGGTCTATGGCACATGCATGCTGCTTTGCTATTTTTGACAATTCATGATTAACAGTGTAATTGTAGCTCTTGGTATCATTATTTTCATTTTGGGTTACAATTTTGTCTGAATTTTGGTACCAATTTATATGTCATATAAATATTATATATATTATATAAATATATATATAGTAGATGCATATATCCACTATTTCTTAGTTTTTAGCAGATTGAGTTTTAAGTGAAGTGTTTTAAGCGCAAGACAACTGCACATTTAACTTCTGCAGCCTACTTTTGTAGATCATAAAATGTGTCCATAGCAAATTCCAAGTCACTCTATATCTGGTTCGGGTCTTTTAGGAATTATTCCTTATTTAAATACATTCTGAGCTGGGCTATAGTTGTAATGTTATCACTATTAAAAATGTCCATGCAATTCAGTTTAGTCAGTTATGTAGATAAATGTTATATCCTTAAAGATTCATTTTTTGGATGAAATTTGACAAAACCAGTTAATTACATGTATGGCTTGAAACTTCTTTATGGGTGGAAATTGACAAATGCTTAACAGAGAAAACATTACAATATCATTATGCAATTAATATGCAATTTTGAAATTAGCAGCCTATTATGGCATTGTTTTATTGTCCAGCCATAATAAATTGTCAGTGTTTTTTAGGGTTAGTACACATAAGTCAGATTGCTTATTATTCAGGCCTTTATGCTTGTACATTTCTGTCACATCTTCGGTAACCCCTGGAAACAACCACCTGCAGCAGTTTTGAGACTTGGTGATCTCATTAATAAAACACTGCATTTCTGTTTTGTACCCATCTCAGGCAGCTGTACTGTTCCTAAATTAAGCTGACTAATAGTTTTTTTTTGGCTTCCCTTTTTGATCATTTATACAGCCTTCACCTCATTTGTCGTGTGTGTGTACTCTATCACTTATTTTGCAAGTTGGCCTCCTCAATAATCTAGTAATAATTTGTATAGTTTTCAAGCTAATGCATATTCTTTAACATGTTTTATTAAATTTCTTGCATATGAGATGACAAAAAACCAGGGTGTTTATTTAAATGTAAGAATAACCTGAATGAGTTTGCTGCACACACTTGTTTGGTTTGCCTACCATTTAGCATATTTGTCATCTTGACATTTTTTTTTGTCTACTATTTACATGTAAACTAAATTTATTTAAATAATTTTCTCTGCGTAGGAATTATTACATTGCAATGTTTTGAGTTCTCCTCTGTTTTTATCATACAGGGCGTTACAGCTTTTCTCACCAGGGTGGAGATGGGCCTTTACCCCTGAATGGTATGTAAATAACGTATAAAATTTGATGTTGCTTTTAGCAGAGGTCAGACATAAAAACATAAAATGACTTAAATCACATTACTTATTTTGTTACACTCCAATCTGCTGTACCATTAAATGTGGCATATGTCTGAATTTAATTTCAATATCCAAAGGAAATTCAAGTATAAATACATTAATGTTATGAGGGAGGTTCAGGGACCACATGTGTTGACTTTTCAAAAAAAATTGCATTTTTTTTTAAATTTTGGTTTTGATTACATGTTGTTTGAATAGTTTACTATTTTTGTCCAGTTCATGCTGGACATGAATTACTCTAGGTGTAATGTCTGTGGCAGCATAAATGGGTTAAAATAAAATTACTGTAAAGCATTTTGGTTTGTGGGTACTTAAAATGGCTGCTGCAGCAGCCATTTTGTGTGGTAATCCAACAAATTATTTTCCACTCTCGGCTGGCAAGTGCTTCTGCATATTTTATTTATGATGTACCCTTTTCAAAAAGCCATTTCAGAAGTGTTTTGTGTTGTTTTACATGCAGCGAGAAGTTATGGCAGAAGACGAGGTAAAGTTTGTGAATGTGTCTTACTTTGTTCATTGTACAGAAAGCTGCTACAACCCCTGAAACTGTGACCTTTTTTTATTGCATCTGTGTTTGTCTGCTTTATTTTGTTATTGTCACCAATTATTTCTGCCTTGATTTTTGTGATGTTTTAGCCTTTTCCTGTCGGGCGTTAGACCCTTTAAATGTCAACTGCCAAGATCTCACAGTGATAACAGTCATGCTTTTATTGTGTCATTAAAATTGTAATCACAGCTGCATTTGTTTATTTCTTCAAACAATTTAATTAATTTGCCTCTGATCATCTTCTCTGCTCCATGTATTAATATTTCAAATCAGAAAGAACTGACCATGGTCAGCCAGTATGTGTAATCCAGATTCTTCTCTCCCATAGGTAATTCCTCTCTGTTCCCCATGGAGGATGAGCGCTCTTTTGGAGAGGATGAGTCAGGCGACCAAGGGCTTCCTGGACTTGGTTCCAGCCACTGTTTCCCCCACCTCAATGGGGAACGCGTGGAACGATATTCTCGCAAGGTGTTTGTTGGAGGGCTGCCCCCAGACATAGACGAAGGTAAAGGCTTGATAAGGTAGACCACGGCCCCTACAACAAATTAACCCTTTTTTTTTTTTTTACTTCACCTCCATAATGTAAGGTTTCATTTCAGTGAAGGTGCTCGTCAAAGATAGATTTACTTACTGGTTCTCTGTTCCAGATGAAATCACTGCCAGTTTCCGTCGATTTGGTCATTTGTTTGTAGACTGGCCTCATAAGGCAGAGAGCAAGTCCTATTTTCCACCAAAAGGTGAGACAAAGCAGTTTAACTCTATATTCGTACCAGTGTGTACAGATCTTTGATGATAATGATAATGATGACGATTTCCTTGTGTTTGTGTGGTTTGTTTGTTTGTTTGTTTGCAGGATACGCGTTTTTGCTGTTCCAAGATGAAAGCTCTGTTCAGGCTCTGATTGATGCCTGCATTCAGGAGGATGGCAAGCTTTACTTGTGCGTTTCCAGCCCCACCATCAAAGACAAACCTGTGAGTGTCATCTGATAAGCGGTGTCATACTCCATCCTACCTAAGTCCAAAACTAATACAAATGTTAACTTAATAAATAGTCACAAGTTTTTGTTTCTGATATATACAGTCTATGGTTTCCCAAACAAAAACTTGCTTTACAGTTGAAATGACAACCATGGTTTGTAAATAGTTGGGGTGATTTTAATAACACCCCTCTGGTTTTACCCATTAGTTTACTCTCAGGTGCATGTTAGTCATCAGTGTACTTGACACAAAATATGCAAATAGTGACCCCAGCTGTTAGACATGCATTAAAATCTGAAGATTGTCTGGAGGTGCTGTACACGTCTACAGAAGTCACCCTATACATTCTTTTGAGATTTTGGGGAAATTTAGTGAATTGACAAGTGTTTCATCATATGTGAACAGCAAACTCCAGAGAATGTCTTAGCCTAAATCTGTAGATATCAACCCAGAGTCTATGTCTTGAAATGTCTTTTCAATCATTGAAGGGGTTTGGTGTAAAAGACCCCAGTCCTACAACAAACTTTATTCAAAAATCTGATTTCATTTTCACAATATTAAGAAAGATGGAGCATGATCCATTAATGACTGATGAATAAATTAATGATCTCTCTTTTTTTTTTTTCTTGGTTAAAGGTCCAGATTCGACCCTGGAACCTAAACGACAGTGACTTTGTAATGGATGGCTCTCAGCCATTGGATCCAAGAAAGACCATCTTTGTAGGAGGTGTCCCTCGACCTTTACGTGCCGGTATGTGCATGATGACCACTAAATACTTAAGGGTGCATTCTCATGACCGGAATCGTTAAGATTTCATTAATTTGCATCCCATGTTGCTCTCACAGTGGAGCTTGCTATGATAATGGACCGTCTGTATGGGGGGGTGTGCTACGCTGGGATCGACACGGACCCTGAACTCAAGTATCCAAAAGGGGCGGGGCGAGTGGCCTTCTCCAATCAGCAAAGCTACATTGCAGCCATTAGTGCCCGATTTGTTCAACTGCAGCATGGAGAGATTGATAAACGGGTGAGTTGAACTGAGTTTAGCAGCTTCCTTGTGTGTGTGTGTGTGTGTGTGTGTGTATTCAGATTTCCTTGGACCTCCTTTTAAACACTTTCCCTGTGCCTCTCAGGTGGAAGTGAAGCCATATGTCCTGGATGATCAGCTGTGTGATGAGTGCCAGGGAACCCGGTGTGGGGGAAAGTTTGCTCCTTTCTTCTGCGCCAACGTGACCTGTCTGCAGTACTACTGCGAGTACTGCTGGGCAGCCATCCACTCCCGAGCCGGCCGCGAGTTCCACAAGCCGCTGGTGAAAGAGGGAGGCGACCGACCTCGGCACATCTCCTTCCGCTGGAACTGAGGCGAGCACAGGGCAAGGGAGGGAGATGATGCAGGTTCAGGGGAGGGACTGAGAAAGGGGTTGTAATGGAGGGGGTATGGGCTATGGTATGAAAAATAAATGCACTTTTCTTTTAAGTTAAGGAAAAAAAAAAACATAATTTATTTTTTATTTTATTTTTTTAATTGGCCCTATAAAAGAAGTAAATGCTAAAAAGAAAAGAGTGAAAATCCCATTTACGTTTTTGACTTTAAGTGTGCATGAGCATATGGGTGCATTAGATTTGGATTTAGACGTTTTCTGACTTGACTGTACTTTCTTTTCATGTTAGCTGGTGAAGCTGCTTACATTTGTTTTCAAAAGTAACATAAAATTTAAGTGAGGTTCATCATACCTTAATCAGTATACTAACAATGGAAGTTGAGTTTAAGAGGGGTGCATTTTCTTGATTTTTGCTTGCAGGATTAGAGAACTGTACCATTTACCAAAATTTGAGTGCAAATAGTTGGGTTGTACAGAGAAATGCGTTTTTAAAACAGCTCATTGTATAGCATCTGGCCACATCCTAAAAAAAACAACTGACAAAATCTCTTAAAGATTGCTAGCATGAGGTTTTAGGTCTTGGTTTAAAAGTTGACACTTTGTAACCAGATAGGGCAAACCAAAGATTGGCCTAAAACATGTCATCAAAAGCAGACATCAACCTGAGGGTTTACACGAAAATGTTGTGTCCTCTTGTCGTGCAGACAGAGGAAAGGCTGGGAGTTGTTTGGAGTTTTGGTTTCTGGGTTTCAGCTAATGAAGACACGGCCCTCAGGGCTCAGGTATTGGCAGTAGTATTTGCTCACTTTATATTGTCAGGGATATTAGCACTGGAAGCTAACATGCTAATGTAGTAAAAACTAATGGGAATGCACAGTCCAGTCTCCCTGAGCTGTCCTCATGGTGTACCACTGCACGCTCTACTATGACTGGAGCTTCTATCACAAGTGTTGTGGTTGGAGATGGTAGTAGCTAGAATTTGCTGTCACAGAGATAAAGATATTATTTTATACATGGCCTGCTGATTTTTGTACAGTGTTTTATAGCTGATTATTTTGTCATGAACATATATACATTTATTATGCACTACTTTTCTAAATATTTTTTTCAATAGTCATTTTAGGCACATTTTTCACAGATGGGAGAACTCCTTTTGCAATACCTCATTTTTTTCACTTGGTGAAAAATAATTTTGTACCTTTGTTACTAAGAGATCTGCATTTATGGTAAACTTAATTTAAAAAGAAAATGATGAATGATATTAATATAATTTTCAATTAGCTTTTATATATTTAAGTGCTGGTAAATCTGAAAATTGTCTGGTGCATTGGTGTGATTCTGTAGATAAAAAAATGAGAAAAAAATAAGGCTATTATTAGCTAGTCATATGGATTCTCCTCTCTCCTAATAAACGTTATTACAGGATCCTAAGGCATGACAAGACCTTTCTTAACTGATTTTGATAGTCTTGAAAATGTAGTCTGATATTTCACCCTATGTTCAGTCAGTAAGAGTCTCATTAGGGTAAATGTTTTGGCTTTGTTCAATGTGATATCTTCCCTTCTCTCACTGGAGTGGATGTTGAACATATAGATCCTCTTTCTGGAACAGCCTGTAAGTTCTATGTATTCTTGGCATGCATAATGTAATACAGAAATAAAATGGCTAGTGTTAATGCAGGACCTAATGTAATGCACTAGATCTCCTTTTGACTTCCTTTTCCTTATCTCTTTGAGATCACCTCTCTTGTAGCCTCTCTTTACATGGTGGAGTCTGCCTTCCTCACACAGACATGATGTTTATGCAATCAACACAGTGACAACACTTTGGATGTGTTTTTTCTTTTTTGTAATGTAGAGGACACTCAGTAGGACATAGGTGAGGAGAGTTGATCACTTGACCCCCCTTTGTGATGTGGCATGCTTTGGGACATAACCTGAATGTGATTTAATGTTGCAAGTTAACTTTGAGCCATTATGTGCAATACTTATTCTTTCCAGAAACAAGTCTCTGCAGTGTCAGTCATTTAATCCATATAGACCATGCAGTCATTTAACACATTTGTTTCCTATTGTTCATGCTGATATCTGCAAGAAAAAAAAATTATACTAATTTATACCTGAATTTATTTTTGAACATTAGTTTTGTGCTTATTTACTTATTTTGCTACAACCATGCTACTGTGATTGAAAACATTGTATATACTAGGTCGATAATGTATTTAGTATTTGCTATATTTTCATTTGAAATGTTTAACTATGATTTTGATCAGATTTTTGTTATATTTTTGGGGTGATGTGTTAAACTCGTGTGTCTAGTTTTTCTAATTGCTGTATTGTGCTCCACATTTTCAGATGAAAAGAATATTATGTCTGTTAGTATTACTTGATTGCAAAATTTCAATAGTTTTTAATTGTATGCTGGGAAGGTTATATTTATTAACTTTTTTTTTACCTGATATTTTGATTTTTATTCAGCCATTACATTTATAAGTAAGTTCCAATTTTTATATTTTCTTCCTGATTAATTTACGCTACAATACAGACATCAGTTTTTATAGTTGGTTTGTAGTATTGAAGTAAAACAAAGATCTAATGTCATATATTCATTTGCTGCCAACTATTTGTAACTGTATGCATACATTTGAAGTATTTGTAATGTGAGATGTTGAATGAATAAAACAGCTGTGAGGAAGAGCTATATGTCTATTGATTCACAACAATTTATTTATCACACAAACCTCCAGTTAGGGGGAAAAAAAATTATACAAATAGGACACAAAATGTCTCTTAATAACTGAAGTTCATTTCATTATTACATTTAATGATAAAGTGATGGATGTTCACTTTAAAATAGATTATTAATAGACAAATAAGCCATGATGGGCCCATATACCACACAGCCACAGCAATAAATGAGTAACTGGTTATAAGGTTATGGCATATTTTCTCTGCTTTGTTTTATCCATCTATAATGGCATTTTAATACTTCCTTTGAAAATCCATTTATTGTTCATGGCTTAGCAAAGTCAAAAACACACTGATTGGTAACATTAAAACAGGTTAGCAGTTATACTGTAGTAGCTGATTGGTGTAAGTTGGTTGGTTGACATGTTTTTCTATGCCACCGTTATGTTGAATTACTACTTTCTGCACGATTAATCATCCATTACCTTTTCTCTTTTCTTGATATTCAGTATTAAGTGCAGTGCCCACGATTTGATATGAAACTGCTGGTTACCTTGGCTTTGATCTAAAACAACTCCTTGGGCTTTGATCTTAACTGTTTAAGCAACACTACTGATGCCAACTGCAGTAACACAAGGGGCATCTTTTGACTAACACGAGGTAAGTTACAGATATGAGCTACAGTCACACAAGTATGATTAATGTAGAACAATCATCTGATCAATACTAAACACACTTTAGCAGTCGTATATCAGGACAGTGCTACCACCAGACTATGGACCAGACCGTGGTCCTGGATCAGACCCTTCACACCATGGATCAAATCCTGGACCAGACCATTGACAAGACTGTGGAACATCCTGTAGACCTGGACCACACCATGGGTCAGACTGCAGACCAAACCTTGGACCAAACCATGGATCAAATCGTGGACCGGATAATGGACCTGGACCAAACCATGGATCAAATTGTGGACCAGACCCTGGCTCAGACCGCAAACCAAACCGTGGCTCAAACCAATTACCAGACTGTGGACCGCATCATAGACCGGGACCTGACCACTATCCAAACTACAAATTATCCTGCAGACCTGGTCCAGGCAATGGACCAGACCATGAACCTGGACCAAAATATGAGCCAGACCATGGACCAAGGAATCGACCTGCACCAGACAGTGGTTCATACCGAGCTTTTGTCAACATGTCAGGTGAAAAAGGGTGGGGAAAAGAAACGTAGAGGTGAAAAACATCGGTTCATTTTAAAAGTCAAATTCCCAATTTTTGAAGTTTTGGCCAAGAAGAGGGCCATGAAGAGGGCTGTGGCACAGGGAATTCTACCGTCACTGCCTGCTGAGAGGAGCCCAGGAGTCAAGACTTCAGGTAAACTAGCTGCTAATGGGAGCTAACAAGCTAGCTTAGCTAGCTGTTGCTAGCTGGCAAGAAAAAGAGGAGTTTATTTGGAGAGAACAATTAAAAATATGAATAGTAAGTTAACAGAAAACACAAATCTATATAATTTGTGTGCATTTATGTAGTAATGATAAATTGTGTGTCAAAACAGCATTTAAATCCTTCAACTGTACTGTAAACAGTGTTGCAGAGATTCCCTGCTCAAACAAATGTCATGTTTTTTTTTCTTCTGTTAAAATGAGAATGAGTGCAATAATCAAATAGTCACATTTTTTTTTAACCCTATCATGCTACAAGAGGTTCTCAATGATATTGTTTGTACACAAGATTGTTTCAAATAGTTCTATATGTGCTAAGCTAACTTTGGCCTGGTTTATACAAAGCTGGCTAAACTTATTTTTCTTTTTTTTCCCCAGGTGAAACAGATGTTGCCTCTGACAGTGGCGATATTTCCTATATGTCACAGAGATCTACTAAAAAAACAAAAAAGAAGGAAAAGGAAAAGGTAGGTCTGTGACAGTCAGTCGAGCTGTGTTAAATGTCCCCCTGCACAGACTGTGGATAACTGCATGTTTATTTTATGTGCAACCTTAACTCTGTGTAAAATGTAAATAAAAATAGAATGCAATATTTTGCACATCTAAACCCATATTTTATTCCCAGTAGATAAGAAACAAAACAACATATCATCAAAATAGCGTCGAAATGTTGAAAGTGAAATGGCTGAAAGATGGAGTCATCCTTTCGAAAAGCTCTGCAGGTTCACCTGAGGTGTGGGGGGTGGACCAGTGACATTAGCAGTGTTTTGGCCACAGGAGTTACACACTGTAGCTTTAATATTATAGCCAGCGGAGTGTTTACTCAAAGTCTGCATGTCCTTATCCACTATACATGCACACATGTCGTGATCTGTGTCAAGCTTTTCTATTCATCCCTTTTTTTCTCCTGCTGTGGATGTGACCCCTGTCCCGCATAGGCGAAGCTGGCAGTTCTTAGGACCATGTCCAGGATGCTGGAGGAGAACAAGATTATCAGGCAGAGACTTGTCGCCCTCACCCAAGCACACTGATGCTGCAGAAAATAACTCACTATCTCTGACTATCTTAAGACATAATTTGTGTTAATTTGTAAGTTTAGAATTATTGTTTACATTCTTATTTTAATTGTATTATTTATAACATTTCATCAAAACATACAGTAGAGGAAAGTTCTAGACACATGTAGTTCCTGTAGCATGCAGTGTTGAAAATAAGTATTATAAAGAAGCACAGTTTGGTGTTGCATACGTATTAGTCTTTGTTAGTAGTGCTACTTGTACCATAAGACCATAAAGCAGAGGAGTGTTTTACACAAACCTCAGTGAAAAATGATATTTAATTAAAAGTTTGCGCTAAATGTTTTCAAAGGAGTCTGGTATGAGTAAAAATTGTGCAAACATTTTGTTTTGGATACTGAGTTCATCCACATAACTGCGGTGTTAGAATTACCAGAGTTTACCCCAGGAAAAAGCTCCCTTTTTTATCCACTAGAGGGCACCACACACTCTAAAACCAAAGGTCACACAACTATGCAGTATACTCGAGCTAATACATGTCTCTGTAATATTGTCTTACTTTAACGTTTTAAATAGTGTTTTTGTAAATCGGTGAGTATTCTCTTTAGATTACAAGCCGGACTGCAGTTGGTTATAAATGTGTGTATGATTACAAAAGCTGCTGGACATGTTTAACAGCTTACAAGTTAAACAGTACAGCCTTTTTCTTTCCTTTTTTCCCCCCACTTTTTATTGTGCAGTAGATTTAGCTTGATCTTTCAGCGATGAAAATACCACCAGAGGTTGCAGGTTTCCTTCCGTTATCAGGATTTATATTAGTAAATCAACTTGAGAGCAGCATATGGCAGTGATTATTTGAACTGTAAAATAATTGTTGTTAAACCATGGACAATTTATTTTAAATTGTTCCACAGTTTCTTCATGTTTTGATTGATGAGCCTCATTGCCTCTTGTGTTTAGAGGCCAGTTGTTCTACCCTGAACACAACGTGGCAGCTTTTCTCACTAAAGTTCATGCAAGTGTGGAAGTACAGTGTGTGCTTGATGCTGTTTGATAGAAAACTGCCTGTATTTATTACTGCTGCAAGAACTTAATCACATTAAACATCCATATTTTTTGTACATTGTAAATTTTCTAGGATTGCCAGATACACTATATGACCAATACACCAACAGGAAGTGTAATGACATATTCAAAATACATATACAGGACTTTAATATGGAGCTGGTCCCCCTTTTACAGCTATAACAGCTTCCACACTTCTTGGAAGACTTTCCTCAAGATTTTGAAGTGTTTCTTTAGGAATCTGTGCCCATTCATCCTGTAGAGCATTTATGAGGTCAGGCTCTGATGTTGGATAAGTTCCTCTTCATCCCAAAGGTTCTTGATGGGTTTGAGGTCAGGACTCTGTGTGGGCCAGTCAAGATTTCCACACCAAAGTCATCCAACCATGCTTTTATAGTGCTTGCTTTGTGTACTGCGGCACAGTCATGTTGGTACAAAGTTGGAAGCATAGAATTGTCCAGCATGTCTTGGTATGCTAAAGTGTTAAAATTGTCCTTCAGTGGAAAAAAGGGGCCTGAACCAAAGCCTGATTGGAACACCTGAATTCAATATTTAACAGGTGTGGCTAAATATTTTTGTCCATATAGTGTATAGTACCTCTACATGTGATTTGGTGGAGTGACATGCTGTTGGACCTGTCATTCACTGATGTGATTAAGACCTTATACCACTTATTAACTGCATCACTCTCTTGATGTCACACACTCAAATGAACAATTTTATAAGGTTGTAGCCAAAGCTTCACACCTGTTTTGTGCTGCATTGTCCAAAATGTGATTCGAGTCACTTTCAGGTTATATCCTTTTTATGTCAGTTGTGCTGGGTAATTATATACTGCTACATTCAGCTTGTGTGAACACAGAAAATTTCAAATGCTTGAACTGCGTTTCAGAAACAAACCATTAACTTTGTGGGCTGATTTACTCTGCAGCAAATAGAACTGGTTGTCAGTTTGAACAAGTAAACAGGCAATTTATCCTATGTGTTTTTGTAGCGCTGAAGATTAATGACTGGCTGTGATTAGCATTTAAACAGGTCTTTTAATCAGAGCTGTGGTCTGCAAGGAGACTGGAGGCTGTGGAAGCTGCACCTTCAGACCCCTGAGCCTGTTGACAGGAGTCTGCTGCATTGTTTGTGCAGACAGAGAAGGCCCCCGGGATGCTGCACACTTTGTTAAAAATTGACTTTGTTGTTCTGAACCTGAAAGTAAATAATGCCATCAGCAGAAATGGGGAGTAAGTAGAGGTGCATGAAAGGCACTGAGCATTAAACTGAATTGAAAAGCGAATGAGTTGTGGCTTTGGGTTTAGCTATGGACTCACCTTTACATAATGTCACATTTTGAAAATACAAAACCACCACACACACACTCTTAATGGCTTTTAGAGGTTAGATTTATTGTTAGGTTTATTCATCCTAGTTGAGAGTAGTTAAGAGAGTCGTGTGTTAATGCTTGTGCTTCTTCCTCCAGATGTTTTTTGTTTTTAAACACATTCTATACCACATCCCGACTGACACAGCTCAGTGTGAGAAAAAGGATTTGGTAATGTCGCTCAATTAGAGAGCTGGAAATGCACACATTTTAGGTAAAATGCCAGGCACGTGTGAGCTGAGACCAAAATGACTTAAAGGTAAGAAAGTGAGATCAGTCCAAAAAGGTAAGGAAGTGATAATACACCTGCAAAGTTTGCTGTGCTGTCTTTTTTACGTCCACTAAGGAGGTTATGTTTTTGTCAACATAGGTTTGTCTGTTAGCAAAATAACTCAAAAGGTTATGGACAGATTTTGATGACATTTGAAGGATTCTTTATCAATGTGAGATAGGGCCATTTTCAGCATTTGTGCATATAACTCCACAATAAATGGCCAAGGCACTTGGCATAAAAATACAGGATAAGGACACAAGTTCTACAATAGATCAATGATTGATCCTGGTCCTGTGAACATTCTGGATATTGTGATCCAGAACAGGAAAAATTAGGGGGCTTGTGGGATTTTGGGCACTGTAAGGTAACAAATTAAGATACAAACATGCAACTAACACCAAACCGTAGCTGAGACTCTGCTGATTCATCTTTAATAGCTATGGAGCCAGATCCCGAAGAAAACTGCCATTACAGAAATATTGATTTTGGTGAATGACTATCAAACTAATGATGATATTAAGGTGATTCCAAATACTAAGGGTATGTTGTCATGGTCAAAGAAATAATTATAAAATAATTCTAGGACTAATAATTTTGAGTGCAAATCACAACATGGGGGAAATGAGTGCTTTAATTTTCTTTCTTTTTTTTTTTGATTTACAGACAATGTGATAGATGGGAAGGCAGAAAAAATAATGGTTTCAAAATTAAATCACAATTAATAGTAGTAAGTATGGAACAGTTCATATCTTTAAAGCCGTATCCCTCCTTTGGAGTATTGTATAAAATAATAGTTCATAATTTGACGGGGTCAAGTAGTAACTTGTTTTAAATCTGTAGCACCATAAATATTAAGCTGAACCTTGACTTGAAAAGAGTACTCATGCAAATCATGTTGCCTTGCAGCAAAAATACCTGAGCTCACGATCCGGTCGGAACAAAGGCTTTTTCTTTTCGGTTTCCTTCTGCAGTCCAGGTTAGATGAACACTTTAAATCGACCGTAGGGTGAGTGAATGATTGTCTGTCTCTATATGTTGGCCCTGCAATGGACTGGTGACCTGTCCAGGGAGCACCTCGCCTTTCGCTCTGTGTCAACTGGAAATGACTCCAGTGACCATCATGTGGAGGATAAAGCAGTAGATGATGGATGGATGGATGTACTGTACGACAGAAATATCACAAATATATTAAATATTTGACCGAGTTCAGCTCTGACAGACGGACATCTAAGTGTACAACTTTCCCACTAAAGTTTTGACATCATTTCACTCTGTCTTCAGTACAAACAGGATATTTGAAGTCATTTGAAATCAACTGGCAATACCTGAAATTATTTTTCTTTGATTATGTTCTGTATATACATGAAATAATTTTCATAGTGAACCATGACTGTGTTTTGGGTCACTTATGTGGATATCAGTTAATTTAATAAGTGTAATTATTGAAAGTAGAAAAATTATTAAAATCAGCTTTGGCTTTCTTAGTCCGCTCTTGCCCCACTGGTACACTCTTCCGTCACCCTCTTGTCCAACCAATGCAAGGCTTGTTGTCGCAGACTCCTCCCCCTTTTATAAACACTGGCGCTGTTGCTTCATTGTCTTTCTCTCTCAGCCATGTCAAGTGTGGTGTGAGTGATGGAGAGGCTTGTCTCAGTGGCATTTTTTGAAATCAGGCACTGGGCAGAGTTAGCCTCAGGGGAAGAGTCTAGTTTCCCTTTAATCAACGGGAGCTTTTGACCCGCGCTCACTGGGAATCCCTCGTTCCCTCGTCCATAATTGAACATGGGTTCAGTGGGTGAAGGGTAGACACACGTTGACCCACTCAGTTGTGCGTCTTCCCTCTGTTAGTGTCCTTATGCTCACTGCGCTACTTCAATATTTCCTGCTAAATACCTAAAGGTAAAGTTAAGTCATCTGAACCTGAATCACATGGAAGCTCTAGTAGCAGTACATCAGATACTGGTAATTACACTTCCTATTAGATTTACATTTTTAAGAGTTAAAGAGCTGTGAACAGTTTCCAGATGCCATAATAAATAATGGCAGAAAGGTTTTGTCAAGGTGATAATTTAGTTGGGGATTAGCTGGCTGCAGTGTAATCACGCCGCCTGGAGCAGATGTGTGGAAGGCGTCACTCCCACTCCCCGAACATGAACATGGAGATGACTAATATTTCACTATTGTTGATGTGGTTTGAACATGCACTCATGGAACAGCAGCTCAAACCTTTAAGGAAGACACTTTAATGATAAGTTAGTAAGCTCATGTTCCTGATTATGTTTTGTGGTTTGTTTTTCACAGCAGATGTGGGTCAAATTAAAAAGTTACATGTTCCACCACATACCATATCACATTGCACATTAGCATAATTGCTGTTGTGGTGAGATGTTTAGGGGGTTACGATGAATTTGTTTTGACTTTCTTTTTTATTGGGCGACACAAACGGCTACAAATTACAGTGGGGAAACGCAATAAGGCTGCTGAAAAATATCCAGAAAGTAAACACTGCTTCAACTGTAGGGCCTGACATTGCTATAGTGAGAGAACACATCTGTCTACCTCCAACATCCTAGGACATTATGAAGACCTCAGATTGAAGTGAGTTACCATTTGTTCACATTAAATCGCTGACAGTGACCAGAATTAGGGTTTTGACTGTTTGGAAAATGTGTTATTGTGACCAGAAATATTAACACAGTAGACTGCTGCTTTTAAAAGTGCAGTTAAACAGTGGCGGTTTTTGATTTTGTTCTGCTCTCATTTACTCATTGTCTACCGCTTTATCCTCCACATGAGGGTCGCGGGGCTGCTGGTGCCAATCCCAGCTGGCACAGGGTGAAAGGCAAGGTACATGCCGGACAGGTTGGCAGTCCGTCGTAGGGCCAACACATAGACACAAACAACAATAACTCACTCTTACTCTCACTGATGGTCAGTTCAGTGTGTCCAATTAACATATGCATGTTTTTGGGTTTTCTTTGCTGTAATCCATCACACATTTGACATTAAATACAAGTTTTCCATGATATTCACTTCTTTTGACTATCTCAATGTTAGGTCGTTTATCAAAATTCTTCATAATTGCCATAAACAATATGCCTGTGTAAGCAGAGACATATAAAATATACAGCGCATGCTTGCAGTATTAAAAGAGAGTGTGATATTTAGCTCATGAGTGAATGTTTATCTGTGTATGTGTGTGTTTCTCTCCTCACTGTGGCCAGATGAACTAATGCAGGTGAAGCAAGGCAGAAGAGAGGGCAGTGTTAATTGGTGTTTGGGGCGATCATTAGTGTGGGAGTGAGGATGTTTGCTCTCTGCTCCTTTGCCGTCACACTCTGTAACCTCTGCTTGGATGGTCACTTTGCAGCGGCTCTGTCTCTGTCTTTCTCTCAGAGCGCGTCTTTCTCTCACAGTGGCAGACAGACCCAGCAGGAACACCCACGGTGCTGAGAGTGGTGGACAGCAGGGAGCTAATTGGTCATGGTTACACAATAATAACTACAAACACGGATTACACTGCTGGTGGATTAAGAAGCATATATAATGTGCTGATTTCCCGTGTATTATTTTATAATCACTTGAAACTAATTAGAGTAAGTGCTCCTATATATTGCAGAATGTTAGTAACACAAAATTGATGCTCTTCTCTTACACGCTTTAAATTATACTCAATATTTCAAGCAAAGCAACAATTCTCTGAATATTTTAGTGTCTGTAATATATATTTTTTTCATTTCCTGTACCCACATTGGGTGACAACATGTGTGTCAATGTGAGCCTATGTTGCATGTTTTAGCAAATTACTGAATGAGCAATTATTGCACGCACAAGTATTACTATTACCTATGTAAGTATGAGTTTTGCTTTGCTAAAAGGTAATTACTGTTTAGAATTGATCCTGCAGTGACAATGGCAATTTTATTTATATAGCACATTTAATGGCACATAACCCCAATGTGCTTCACACGAAAAGGCAACATAAAAAATACAGCAGTCATCAGTCATAAGCTTGGGAGAAAATGTATATTTTATGTGTTTTTGGAAGTGGATATAGTTGTAATGGATCTCAAACCATTTTGTTCCAAAGAAAAGGACCACACTAAATAAAGACAGCCTCAGCAGCTTTAGATCTTATTTTAGGCTCAATTGGAAGATCTTCACCTGGTAGTCTGAGGGACCTGATGGGCTTGTATTGCGTGTGTAGGTCAGATATGTACCGATGAGCCAAACCGTTAACTGCTTTATAGACCAATAACAGTAGTTTAGATGTAATTCTGTGGTGAACTGGAAGCCACCGACGATGATGTGTTCAGATTTCTATGTATGTGTAAAGTCTTCAGGATGGTGGAGATGTAAAATGTGCACACGTGCGCTCACACTGCATGACTCCATGTAGTGAGTCCAACCAAATGACAGAGAAGCACCTTACTTCATTTTTGTGTGTTTATGTGACCAAAAAAGCATGTGTGTGTGTGTGTGTGTGTGTGAGAGAGAGAGAGAGAGAGAGAGAGAGCACTTTGGTTCGTATGTTGAGACAAATGATGTTTAGGTGCTGAGGAGTGGATCCCCTGATGCCACTGTAATCCTGCTGATTACAGAGAGCTCATATAGTCTCTCTGAGGCCTGATCACAGAGTCACTGCACAGGTGGCCTTTATGCGTGTGGTAAAGAGCGACACATAGCCGAGGAAATATAGGAACATTATAGGACACAACATGAAGCAAGCATTTTAATTTTGCATCAGCAGCCGTGCAGATCTTTCTCCTGAATGAATCTCACTCCATATGACATTAAAGTGATAGTATAAGTTTTTTTTTTTTTTGTTTCAACTGCGATTATATGACTTACTAACACAAAGTCGGTGTCTTTCATATAGCAGATTGCGCTCTGCTCACTCCCTATGTGCAAACAACTTTATGAAAACATTGCTGACAGAAGGGACCTTAGGGAAAATACATTTTAGCTACTAAATAAAAGTGTTAAGAATATGCTTATCACTTCATCTCGCCCTCAGGCAGCCTCTTTGGCCTGGAAACTGAAGTTTGTGTCACTTTGTAAACAGCTCAGTCCCAGCACCAAAGCCCATTATGAAAACCAATGATTTTACACCACAGCACACTGCAGTTGTTGATCCACTGCTACCTCATTCAGTCCGTTCAAACGTCTTATTTGTGACTTTACTGTTTGAAATCCTTTCTTCAAAGTAACCTACAGGATATGAATTCCCCCCCCCCACCCAAAAAAAAGCAGCTCCTGTTAAGCAAAAATTGCTGATATTTTCTGTGGAATTTGGTGAGAGGAGTGAGCAGTTTATAAAAGGACACAAACTTAAATTTCTGGGCTGAAAAGCAAGAGAAAAACATCTTCTTAAGACAGCATAGACTTAAGTAGGCATAGGTTTTATTTGGTTAACCTTTCGTAAAGAATCTAAATCTGTTTGTCCACATGTCCCTGCTGGCAGTTTGTGGAGTGTGTTGCTGCTTGTTTTCTGTGAGTTCTGGGCAGAAGGGGTGGACAGCTCAGTCAGCTGTACGTACAGCACTGATTATGTGTCAGTACCTCATACAACCACACTTCAAAAACCGACCCCACTAAAGTTTCTACTGTACGTCTTACTTATAATGTCAGCTTTAACATATGTATTCTGTGCTGTGCAGGACTGTACATTATCTTTGGTGATGACTCTCATCAGTGAGTGGTTAGAGGCAGTGTTTTGGAAGACCAGAGCTGATTTTCCACTCCTCGTGATGATTCCTAATACTCTAGAGCCCTACAGGTATGAGCTTCAAACAGGCACAAGACGCCTCTGTCTCCACCGACAGAGCAGAGACTAGGACTAATCGCAGCGGGCGCCACACACCTCAGGAAGGTAGCAATTTTCCGTCATTACCGTTAAATCCTGCTTAAAAGAACCGGATTCCACAGACCTAATTACAAGGTGTTAATAATAACAATGTAATGACAGTCATTTTAAGTCCTGCCCAAAACCATAATCTATCTCCCAACTGACTCTCACGTTTAAGTGTGTGCTTGGTGTACAGTGATGTTTGAAATGTAAAAGTACCATAATGCTCATTGATTACCATTGTGATTACTCCCACAATTGGCGTGTCAGGTCTTGCCAGTCAGGGCTTGAATTATGAGCTCTGTCAGCTTTTCTTAAGTGGAAATACAGCTCTTCACATGTCCCACTGATGCCTTTCATCCTGCTGACACAGCCAGGCCAATCCACCAGCCTAATTGTAGGATGGGGAAGAGTGAAGCAGACCTGGGACTGATTCGTATATATATTATTTTTTTGTTTCTTAATTTCTTCAATTTCCTATGATCATTAGCCGAGAAGATCCAAAGGACTTTTTTTTTTTTTGCTTTCGGTGTCAACTTTTGGCAGTAACAATAAAAAAAAAAAGCCTTGCATCTGACATTCATCTGTTGACCTTTGCCGCATATTTCGTACAGGTTAATAATGACAATAATCAGTGTATTTGTATATATAGGTAAAACGAGCTGCATTTCCACCAAGTAGTAACGTGTAAACCAGCTCATCACAGTATGGTTCTGAACAGTAAATCCTGATCTGGCTTGCTTTTCCACCATTGGGTGTGTTGGCTGGAATGCAATAGCTGCATTAGCTTCATTAACAGTGTGACATCATACTGTACCAGCCTGACACACTGTAGGAGATGAACGTGACCAAGTGGCAACCAGTTGTGACGCACCCAGATGAATCTGAACAACTGCTATAATGTAAAGTGAAACAGACAGTAATTTGCACAACATCGTGTTCTCTTATGGAAGACCTGAAACTAGTGATTGAGGCCATTAACTGGCTCATTTTCCATTTAACCAAAGTTCTTTTTGCTAGTTGGCCCCAAGTATCTATTTAATATATTCTCACTTCCTGGTTGTCTTCAGAAGGGACCTGAAAGACAACCACATATATATATATATTTTTTTATTTACAGTCTGTTGAACATGACACAGTAATCACTTCTACACAGTGACTGACACAAATAGTCTTGAATAA
Organism: Brachirus orientalis; assembly: GCA_016785285.1. Lineage (NCBI taxonomy): Eukaryota > Metazoa > Chordata > Actinopteri > Pleuronectiformes > Soleidae > Brachirus > Brachirus orientalis. The sequence goes on from JAFBJR010000138.1 coordinate 2,312,587, forward strand.
AATATGGTGTGTTGTGGTTTTTATTCCTGTTCTTACCCCATAGTGACAATTTTCGTTTTGCCAATACATATGACTGGTTATTTTGACAACCTTCACAACTTCTGAAAATCAAATAATTGTGTAATGTGTTGAACTGAAATTAATAAATAGAAACGGGGCTATGGATTCCAATATTACCCTTCTCATGTTGCATGGCCACCTGTTGGGGACCAAGCAGTCAAAGGGAGACGGAGAACAGGATGGTGTTGAAAAAATATTTATTTTCCAAAAAGTGTCAAAGTTACAAATGAATGAAAAGATGCAATTGAGTAGAAATCTGGGCCAGTAATCCAAATAAAACAGGCCAGTTAACAAAACTCTACTCAAAAAATACTGCTTAAACAAACATGGGACTAACCGACTGGCTGATCAGACCATTTTAAAACAATAGGGGAAACTAAACACACACAATATTTACACTCAATACCAAACAAAATAACAGCTAGACTTAATGCACGGAAACCCAAACAAAGAGAAATTAATTAATACGACAGGACAAAAAAGACTAAATGTGCACTTCACTCAGACTACTGCGTAATATTGAAAGTAGAAATAAATCTATATTTTTTAAAACAAGAAGGGTAGTTGTACCTGTAATTTGTGTATCTGCAAAATAAAACAAACATCATATAATGATGTATATCTTAAATAAAATGAACAAAACCACAGTTTATGCAATCAAACACCTGATTCAAATGGTCAGCTGCTCATCAAGCTCTGCAGAAGCCTGATAACGACACATTTATTTGAATCAGCTGTGTTGGAGCAAAGAAACTTCTAAACCATGCAGGGCACTGGGTCACCAGGACCAGGGTTGAGAGACGGTTCTAGAGCTATTGTTCATTATCGTTGCACCGGTATGACATAAGGCCATCGGGCACAGTCCACAACCCGCCTACCCAGTCAAGGTACTGTTCTCAGTCAAAATGCAAGCCTAACCCAGAGCTTAATCATTCCACACTGTACCAAACCGTACCATAATGGAAACACAACAAAAGGCTATCCCCATATGTTTGCTTCCATGTTTTTTTCTTCTTGACTTATCAACTGGAACACAGTCACTTCAGAGGTGACATCACTGCCAGTTCTGACTGTCAGATCACAGGACACAATACTGCCCGGTGTGCAGTACTCCAACATTTGGAGTATCTTGTATACATGCACTTCACATGTCACTCTGAGGCTGCACTACGCGACGGAACGTTCACCTGTTCTTGCAAGAATCTTTCTTTGTTTTAAAAAAATGTCACTAATGTTAACTTATTAATATTCGCTGACGTCTTGCCACGTTTGCGTCCTGGAGGAACAGCATAATAACAGGGCGCCAAAACAATGGACTGTGTGCTTGAAGTCCTTGTTGGAAATGTTAAGGATAATCAAAACTGGCAGGTTGTCAACAAGTGTAACATAAGTGTCCAGTTTTGAGTTACTTTGATAAGGACTAAATATTTACAGGCCATCTTCTAGTATCAAGATGTTGATAGTTTAATGTTTAGTGATTTAGTAATGCAGAAACACACACAGCTGATATGTTGAAGGAAAGTATTGGCACTTAATTTTTAACACTTTGGCTCCTAATCTTAACATAGCTGATATACTAATTTATCAGCACGTATGAGTCACTTCAGTCTGGTCATGTGCACAGTGTCAAACACGGTGTCCAATCACAGGTCCTGTCCCAGCTGCCGGAGTCGGGACTCGTCCGAGTTCCTCCCAAAACTTTTCCCACCTCCAACTTAGTCAACTCTCTGACAACCGTGGACAAGTCACAGCCGAGTTTCTCTCCGTGAGTGGTGGCTGCGCGTTCGCACTGCGTGACACTGCGAGTTATGTGTTTTCTGGACTGGGATTAGTTTGTCGATCCCTGCAGAAGAAAAGAAAGGAGAGGAGGGAAAAGAGAAGAAAAGAGAGCATGTCTTCGCCTGGAGGCTGGAGAGACGACGAGGCTGCACAAGAGCAGCCGGCGCGGCTGAAGAGCCTCGCGGCGCAGGTGTCGCGTTTGCCCTTCAGCGTGGAGGCGCTCATGTCGGACAGGAGGCAGAGGACTGAGCGGGAGCCACCGCATCAGTCTGCGCGTGTCAAGAGTGAATCAGAGGAGCAAAGGGACACAATCTCTTGGATAGCCAGCCCCATCAAGATGTCCACACCACCCCGTAAGTCTTTGCTGTCACATTATATTATTTATTCATTTTATTTATTTTTACTAAACCATGCATAGTTTTATTTATTTCTGTTTGGGTTTTCACCCAACAGCAGTGCTGGCCCAAGCCTTTATGGGGCCCAAAGCTGAATCTGGGTTGAGGGCCCCCCTCCACGCTAAAGTGGCCAGTGCGTGACTGTTTTTTGATATAAATTTATTTATATAAATTGCTCCAATTACAGTTGTTTTTATTGACACCGCACCAGTTTCACTCTTGTTTTTCTTTTAACCTTAGAGGGAAGTAAAATCATAGTATTAATTTGCGTTTTCACACTGAAAATGTGGCGTTAATCAACTTACTAGTAAACCAAAGTGCACATTTGCAAGCCTTTAAAATCAAAGTGAGATGTGCAAAAGTCCACTAAATGAACAAGTCTTCAACTCCAAAATAAAACATAACAGCTATATTCAATATATATCTAAAGATATCTAAATTCTTTAATATGTTAACAAAAATATGCATTTTCTCTAGACACTTTTGACCACTGGTCCCCAAGCAGCCACTTAGTTTACTCATGCCTTGTTTAAAGAAACATAATATTTCTTTAAACAGAATATTCAATAGATAATCAATCTAATCTTGTTTTTATACTGCAAAATTAAAGTTGCCACTTACAGAACGCACAAGGTATCGAGTAAAACATACGGCATAAAATTAGAAAGCTGATAATAAAAACTAGAACAGAATCTTTTATTACTCCTATATACAATAAATATCAGACTCCATTCATTATCTGACCCCCAGATATAATTGTTTTTATTCGTATACAGTAAATTAGAAAAGGTTGCCGAAATGTTTTAAACAAAGCAGAAAACCAGTGTTTATACCATAATTCATGAGTCATTTTCTTCCACTTGAACCAAATGTCGGCGTCACTGTGTCCTCATGTCCTCTAGGGCAGCTCAGTGCAGCAGTGTGCTCCCTGAGGAAGCACAAAACCAACCGCAAGCCACGCACTCCCTTCACCTCCACACAGCTCCTGGCCCTGGAGAGAAAGTTTCGTCAGAAGCAGTACCTGTCCATCGCTGAGCGGGCCGAGTTCTCCTCCTCCCTGTCTCTGTCTGAGACCCAGGTCAAGATCTGGTTCCAGAACCGACGAGCCAAGGCCAAGAGGCTTCAGGAGGCCGAGGTGGAGAAACTCAAAATAGCAGCTGGCGTTGGACCAAAGACTGTACTGCACCCAGGTTACTCATCCTTAAGTGTCCCTGTCAGTGTTAACCTGCAGGCAGGTTCAGCAGCTCTCTATGGACTGGGCTACTCATACACCCGCAGCCCCATTCACCCTGCTGCACAGCTGGCCATGTACACCTCACAGGTCGGACACAGCCTGTTCCACTTCACCTGAGAGCAAGCGGTTTTATAGAAACAAAGAGCCGCGGAGTTTAACGCAAGCATTCATTAAGTCATGCACCTTATGAGACTCTTGTCTGGCAAGGATCTGAACTTGAGTTGAAGCTTCTTAGTCGAGGAGAATATTTACCTAGGTCTTGGTAATTTTGAGAGAGACTATGAGGACACAGCAGCCAACTCTTTCTTTGATGGTTGTCAGTGCTGTATATATTGTAGGGATTGATTTGTCTTATCTTGTGTTTCTGTATTTCCTTTCGCTCATTACCCTTGAATATGCAGAAATATTTGACACTCCTCTGTGAAAAATGAGACGCTGCAGTATAGCCAACAGGTCAAGTGCATGCTTGTATAAACTCAGACGTTTATTTATGGTAGTCTTTGGATCCATCTCTTTTGTGTTGCATATCTAAAACAATGTTAGTATTTCTTTTGTTTGACTTTAAATTAAAGCTTTTTTTTAATCCTCTTCCTCTTGTAATTTTAAATGGTTCTTTGAGCTAACTTAGCCATGTTCAAGCATGAACTCTGGAAAATGTCCAGAAAATTGCATCCACACATTTTGCCATTGCCATTTTTCCATTAAGAATGTGTGTGGGACACTCTCCCACTGGCTCGCTGTGAATTTTTAAGATCTTTCCTGTTGTGTTTTCACTTAAGCTCACTCAGACATTATGAGGAAATTTGACGAGGAAGCTGGCAGGAAGAAATTGGGTGTTTTTATGGACTATCTCGGGAGAATTCACTGCATGTCTGTGAGCAGCTATAGTGTGTCGGTCGTCTGCCTCTGACAACCAACTGCTTCTTTATCCACCATTAGAATCTCTGATTGTTCTTCCTACATTCTGTGGGCCAAAACTTTCCCACAAATGCTCAGTGTGGTTGGAAATAACCGCATTAATATTTTTGAGGAATCAGGGCAGGCATATTTGAGATGCCTCGACTCTGCAGTCGTCTACCACTGCTATGTCAACCCAGATATTTCTTGTTTATAATTACTGTAATGGATTCCCTTTTTATAAATACAATTCGTCATCAAGTGTTCCTGGCATTAAGCTTTGACTGCTCCTTTTCCTTCTTGACATTACACATTATGCTTGGATTTCTAACACTTGATCTTCTATAATTATGGTTTCATTAATCTTGAAAGTGAATAAGTATTTCTTTGCCCTCAGCTTTCCTTGGGATTTACTGTACTACCCAAATTATGGTATAAAATCTGCAACTTTAGAGTGTTTACGTGATGTAATCTGATTAAGGATGCTTATATTACCCTGAATTTAAACAAATGCCCCCTGACAAACAGTAAGACATAGTTTTGCATTGGCAAACTGCAGCTTTCTGGAAGTTTCTTTATGTTTAACAAATGACCTTAACATATTAATCTAGCCTCTGAACTTTGTAATGTGTTGTAGAGCTTTACCCAGGAGATTGTTAACACTAAATGGTCTGTATTTATGTCACAATTTTCTAATCTTGGAGCTGTTTTACACTACAGTTTTGCTATTTACCCATTCACATACAGCTTCTCTATGTCAACCTAAGGTTAAGTGTCTGAATCGAACCTGAAACCTTCCTGTTGAACGAGGACTCGCTCTACCGCTGATCCACCACGTGGTCTCTCGCGGGGTATGCTCCTTTTATGCACTGAGCAGAATAATTAAAGCCATGTGGATGTATGGGTGGCCAGATTGAGGAGGAGTTGTACTCTTTAATGAATATTTATCCAGCCAGATTTCCTCTCATGATGTTAAATTATGAAAATAGCATATCTTAATTGCACGCTGGCCTTTGATATCACTGCAGCAGAGTTTTATTTGTGCGGCACGAGCAGTTATTTTTTTAAATTGTATACTTTCAGTGAACCTCGTCTCTCTCTCTGTGAACTTTGTAACATAGCATTACACCCGACTGTCACCTTGCAGTCAGTGGTGTAATTGTCCTTGTCTCTGATTTCTGACTCCACAACACTGTGAAATTATACGTGTAGACTGGGTGATAACAGAATGAGGCATTATGCGGTCTCTCGCTGCCCCCCCCCCCAACCCCCAACCCCCAACCCCCGTCTCCTGTAAACTTAGAGAAGGCTTGTTTCCATTAGCACATATTTCACAGTCCATTAGCTCCCTTCCATTTTTGAAATTAAACCCAGCATTAAGCTGATAGTGAGGTCTTTAAAAGCCTTGATTGCCCAACAGCCTTAACCCTCTACTTTCAGATGTTTTCATTGGGAAACCTTTGTGGAAGAAGTGATCCCAGCCAAAAGTTGAGCAGCTGACCGTGTGATAAAGAAGTTGGGTCTCACCGAGATTTAATGCATAATTAATACACACATGAAATAAATCAAAGTCACACAAAATAGAGCTGCATTTGACAAATATTTAAATACCTTTAATGCAAATGTGTTCTGAGATGTTGGAGAAGGATAAACCAAAGTAATTGAGTTTGGGCAGTAATTTAGAATCTAATTTCCTAAAAAAATAGGCTGACAAATGAAAAACGAATCAGAGGTTTCTCAAAAGTCAGAGGGGGATCTAAACTACGGTGGCCTTCACATACCAGAAAGGATGTAAATACTCTTTTCACAACTCTCTTTTTTTCTAAGCAGTTGAATTACCGGACTGAAGCATCTAATCTTCATTTCCTACTTTTTTCCCATCTACAGGCTGTTACTTGACTTGAAGCTGATGTTTGACTGTGTTTATTGTTTTTAAGAATGAACGGCATTGAATTCTCCAAGACTTTGTTTCTGTAAAGATAAGCAAATAATATTAAAATCATTTTAATAAAAATGGGATTTTTGGCCCACGGGCCGCCATTTTTTGACATAAGGCTTATTCGAAGGCTATGAATACTTTCAAGAATTTCATCTCATGGTGATGAACTAATAAAACTTAAATCAACACAGCTAATGGTGGCCTTGGACATTTGCACAACACGGTAGATACATTTTTCCTTTTTTGGAAAAGTAAAAACTCACACGTAGTACTTCTGTTATTTTTGACTGTATAGTGAATAATTGGAAACCTTTCCTCTATGTCTTTAGATTTATCCTCACATCTTAATTGTGCAAACTTTGTTGTTACTATATTTGCTCTTTAAGTAACTGAAGTGCTTTAAGTCACTGAACAACGTGCAGTTCTGTGATGAATCCACAAGGGGTAGCAGCTTCCTAACTGTTGCTGTTCACTGATTTCAGGCCATTCACTTCTCACTACTCTCATTAATAGACATATTCTTGGCATTTAAAAGAATTTTCAGTACAGTTTAATTAATGACATATCACAACATATATGAGGTACAGATTTACATGTCATTTAACTTGCAATTTCATTTGCAGACTCTTAGAAAACACATGTTTAATTCATATATGAGTGCTCTGGTGAATTAAAGATGGAACTGTTACACATTGTTCCTTTGTGCCGGTGGTAAATGACATGAGTTTGGGGACAGAGGATTTCTCGAGTTCATGTTGCAGGGACAGAAGCATTTGGGTCCTTATACATGCATCAGTGCAAAGCAGGGTTGCGTCAGTCCAGCTCAGATTGAAAAGTCAAGTCAATTTTTATTTATGCGGCCCAACATCACAAACACAATTTGCTTCGAAGGACTTTGCAGTCTTATCCTTTTTCCTTAGACCTTCACATGAGTGAGGAAAAACTCCACTAAAACCCCTGTACAGTGGAGAAACCTCAAGAAGAACCACAGAGGAGAGATCCCTCTTCCAGGACAAACAGACAGTTCAGTAGGTGTCACATGTACAGAAACAAGATTGGATGCGATTGAGAGCAAGCAGCTCTTTTCCCTGTGATTAAAGCAGATACACACAATATTTGTAATAAACAGTTATCTAATTACTTCCATCAGACTGGCATTTCATTAGACGTGACCGCCCATAATTCATGCATCCATTTAACTGATGAAAATGCATTTGAGGCTGCCAGAGCCATTGTGTTAAAAGAAAATAACAGCCTCCTTGGTATTTCTCACTATCCCTCTCCTCTCCTGTCCCAGACTGTTAGGCAAAATTTAGAGTCAGAGGAACACTTCTCATCCAACTGCATGCAGGAACAAAGATAGCGTGCACGCTTCATCGCACAACAGAGAAACACACATTTGAGGGTCACTACTCACAACGGTGGCGGTAATGTGAGATATGACAAACAAAAGCGCGGAGGGATTGTGTGAGAGAGAAAGTGGGGTTTTCTTTTCTTCCTTTTCTTTTTAATCCACACAGCTCACAGGCCAGGGGAGTGAGACATTGACATTTGGCTTGTACGAAGTGCTGTAATTAGAGGACACGCTTTCATCTTGTCTTCAAAGCTGTGGAGCAGGTGTGTGTCCCTGAACAATCCCTGCTCTATCCTCCATCGCTGCTGTGGATTTTTACGTTTTGCACCACTGCATACGTCTTCACCTCACCCCACCGCCCCCCCGCCCCCCCTTCTCAGTTTTGTTATGGTATTCCATGTTGCATGAAAGACAGAGGGCTACGAACAATCATAATGCAGCCAGACACACCGTCACCCTTCAACACTTTTCTCTTAATTCAATTTCTAATAGCACCAGGATTAGTTGCAAGCAGATGGATTCCTCACTGGAAGAACTTGATCTTTACTGAATACCTCTCTCTCTCTCTCTCTCTCTCTCTCTCTCTCTCTCTCTCTCACACACACACACAAACAGAGGAAGCTGTCCTCATCCTCCGTTCCCAGAGTAATGCCACCTCCAGCAGTTTCTGTCTTTTGTTTTGTTCTTTCAACTGGTTTTCAAGAGATGCTTCCTTCAATCGAACAACTTGACCCATTTAAACATAAAGACACACCTAAAAGCTTTGGCTTTGAGGTTATAAGACACAAAGCTTTCTCTATGGTCAGAAGGTTTTTTTTTTTTTTTTTTTGGGCGGTAAATCTGGGCCATTAGTTGCAACAGGGCAAAGAAGTCATCATAGAAATGAATTCATACTTTAAATCTTTTAGAACTTGAAACAGTCATGTCCACAACTTTAACGTGTTTAATGTGTTGCTAGGCCTGCAACTGAAGATAATCAACAACTATTTTCATAATCAATGAATCATTCAAATGTTGTGTTTGGTCCACAAACCAAAATTATACAGTTTTAATCAGTTTGCTGGTTATTTGGGCAGAGAATCCAGAAAATATTTACATTTGAGATTTAACTGATTCGATTATAATTAATAATCACTTAATTGTTGTGGCTCATCGTGTGTTTTTTCCCCTCTATCTTTTTATTTTTTTAACCAAAAACCCCTGTAGATTTTTCCTTACTTGTGTATTTCTAAGTGTGCTATAAGAAATGTATTCTCAGTCCCTGCAAAGAACTGGCTCAAAGCTCTTTTGAAGGCATTACATCTGTGTTCTCCATCACTGTTCTCCATCACTGTTGACCCCTGAGACTAAAGAAAAGCATTAAGTTACATGTTAGTTACTGTACATATGACCCACTATACAGTAATGCTCTCTATAGTAAGCCGGCAGTGCCATTCTTTTAAGCTTAGACTTTTTCATCCCCCATTTTGCTCTGAAATGACTCTCCAAGAAGGACACACCAATGTCAGCTGAGTCAGTGTCTCACAGTGACATCCATACATTGCCCGGTGGGAGGTTTATCCCTGTGTCCGAGGCTTTTTCTGAGCAGCAGTGTCATCTGTAGCCTACACCATTGTCTGTGTCTCCTCACAGATCTGCGTGTCCGCTCAGTCTCCTGAGATCCCATGAGTCATCAATCTTGCCTATGGCCTCTTTTATACTGAAAGAGACCGAGCCCTCCAACACTCCACTGGTAACATAAGAACATACTTGCAGGCGTGAGATATGCACCATATATATTCCAAAGTACAAAGAGTGATGTGCACATGACGTACACAATTGAGATTTTATGTCTCAGATGTTTGTAACAAGTCTGAGTTGTGTTTCCATTTTTGGTTTGGCATACTCACTGTAAATGTGCTATATATATATAAGATGTTATATTAAAGCAGGTCTGGTTGCTTTTTCACCTTTCTCCTTAGAGAGCTCCTCTTACAGTTTCAGAGTTGATATTTTTACACCCCCACCGTAAACATCCATCCATTGTCATCCATTTATTCTCACTGTCGTAAAAACTCACCACTGACCATCACGGTTTGGTGTTTTGGCTTGTTGTGCGCAATAACAGTTAGTGACACTTCAACATACGGGATGCTAGATTTTAAAATGCTGACTGATAGAAAAACTTTTTTTTTTTTAAAGCCTCACTACCCCTCTCAAAAATGTCTCCACCAGGTCTTCATTGGAGATGCTGTTACAACAAGGCCTCTAAGGGAAACAAGAATCAGGAGACTCACTCTTGTTGTGATCACTCATTTAGGTAAAGCTCCATCTCCCTCTTTCTCTCTTTCACTTTGCTGATGGATATTGTTTTATGGTTGATTATTTTTTGCCTTGTCTTCTCCTCTCATCATGTGATCATTTCATCCTGCATTGGTTGGTTGGTTGCATGGCCGACCAGTCCACCATTTTGGTTCGGCCTGACATCAAAAGCTGTATGTATTAAATTTTGCAGGGAAAAAAAACAGTCCTTAGACCTAGAGGATGACTCTGTGATCACCTGAATTTTAGACTACATCAACACCACTCTGAATATGCTGCTGTCTCTGTTTTAGTTTTTAGTTTGAGAATCAGGATCAGCAATACTTTATTGGTGGGAATTGCTGTCTTTACAGTTACTCCAACTAAGAACAGCAAATAATAAGATACATATACTGAAATATTAACTAAGGTACAATATACTAAGAAAAATACAGTGTATTTAACAAAAGAAAAAACATAAAGATTATATAATAATATTATATATAATAATATTTACCTCTGGGTCAAATATATAAAAACTGAATAAATAAGTACCAATATACAGCATTAGAAAAGTAGTTGAGCTAAAATAAGTGAACTGTGTTAGTTATATACCAATATACAGTGTATAAACAAAACTAAAAATATAATATAATATAAATGCTTAATGAGCAACTAAATTGGTACTGACGGCAAATGCCAATGCAGCACAATTGTAAACTGTTGCGGCAACATCTTATTAAGACCATGTTGAGTGTAGAAGTGAGGACATAAGGACAGCAGCTGTCTTTGTGAGTTTTATTCTTCTTGCAAGAGGAGCCGACTGCACCGAGCATCAAGGCTGTCTGTGCAGTAGTTCAGGGGAAAGGAGTTAATGTGTGGGTTTTTATCGCCTGGAACAGTCCAAACAACCAACCCCCCCCCCCCAACACTATGGGCAGCAGTCGGTTGGTTGGTTAGACAGAGGTGGGAGTCTGCTGATACCAGGCACAGAGAAGGACAATGGAACCTTGGCAGGAAAAGTTAAGACACATGCTGGTACAGTACAAGCCTTATATGGAGACATCGTTGTGATACGGTCATATATATGTTTATAATGAAAAAAAAACCACAACCACAGTCTACAGGATATTATTTCACAGTGTTTATGGCACTGCAGTATTTACAGCCGTTGTCGATAGAGTGTCTGACACATCAAGTGTGTATACACTCCGATGACCACAAACAGGAATGACTTCCTGTGACGCCCTGTGGTGGATCTCGGTGAGATCAGTCTCTGACTGAAATTACTCCTGGGTTTGACAGAGAGTCCAGCTCCACCCCCACAGCATCACTGGCCATCATGGGTTTTGGGGTAGTAATCGGCTGTCAATTCTTCATCGTCTTTTATTATATGATTTGTAGATATAATGCAACACTATCATATATATCATTTGCTATCCAGAGTCCTGAGGTCACTGGATAACAGTGACCTCAGCATCATCCTCCACGCTGTTGTGTTCTTGAGCAACATATTGAATTCTTCCCAGCTGCAGGGAGACCCAGACGTTTGACCTCTGATTGAAGGAGCAGCAGGGAAAACAGATTTGTTTTATGAGAGTTGTATTCCGATGGTGAAATGCTCAGTAAGTCCTGAAGTGGCCTACAGCAGGTTACATGGGTCACAGCAGCATTTGGTCAGCCGGTGAATTATGGGATGTTTTGTTAGGTCAGTGTTTTATTTCCTTGTCAAATGAAAGTGGACAGAACAGATGACTGCACAGGCTCTTCTGCTCTGTCGATGGGTTTTGGCTGTTATGAAATCTGCTTGAGAGACGCTGTTAGTCGTCTTCTCTCGCCTGATTTTCTCTCAACATGATGTCATTAAAGGTGAGGGAAAAGGCTCTGTTTTTCACGGCTGGAGATGGATGTTCAATTTAATGGTTAGGTAGCAGCAACAGAAGTGGTGAGATTATTTTTTTGTTCTCTGTCTTCAGCCAAATGAAGGATTAAATGTTCTTGTTTTCACAGTCTTTCAGCTGTGGCTCCCATGTGTGTGTGAGTGTGTAAGTGTTGCAGGTTTGCTCACGCTCGTATGGTCTGATCTGAACTTTCTAGAGTTAAAAGAGTCTCCTGCTGTGCTCCTCTTTGACAAGTCCCTTCCTGAAATAGACCACATTGTGTCTGCTGTCTGCTTCCGTCCTATGGAATTGAAAAACCAACACAAATGTGCAGCTACAGCTCTGTCCAGCTGCAATAGCAAATGTTGTGTAAACTCCTCTCTGCTCATGTCTTTACCACTTACAGTATATATATTTTTTAATCATTTAATTAATTCAAAATATCACATGCCTGTGTGGATCTTGCAAAATAATTAAAATACAGGATGAGCCCCTTTGGCCTCAGCAGTTTATCTGTCTGAACAAGCTGGCTCTGGATCAAATTCCTGGTAATGTTTTTTTAAGATAAAATAACAGACTTTTAGGGTACACATTTTTATAAACATTCATTGTCCATTCTTGTACTTACCATCTCTTCAGGGAACATGGTATTTTGTTCTTCAGAAAACATATACGGTTTTCTTTACTTTTTCTTTTCGTTTGGTCAGCAATCATTTAATGACCTCTGTGTTACTGTGTGTTGGGTTTGTAAAATTCCCAGAGGCACATTTTTGTATATTTTTGCACTATGAAAAAACATAAAATATAAACTCCTATAGAATAAGAAATAAACATTTAAGTTAAATTAAGGAGTCAAGAACTGTATATCAATTCTTTCACACCACTGACTCACAGCCTTACTTATTGTCAATTCGATTTTTTCCTTGTAAAAGAAAATGTTTTTTTTCCTGCAGTCTTCCTTACAAGACATGGCAGTTTTAGAGAGGATGAAGACTCTAGTGTTTGTAAGCATGCATTCTAAATACATGAACTTAAATCACCTTAACACATTGACCAGAAAGGTTTCTACATCTTTTTTTTAAAGATTCAGTGTTCATTCCTTCAAGGACAGAGAGCACCACAGCTAATTTAAAACTATTTTCTTATCGTACACCTTGTCACAGTCTGCTCCTACTTTTTCACTCCACTCTCAAGCAGACTTTCCACCCTGCAGTCGTTATCTCCTCTCCTCTCCTCTCCTCTCCTCTCCTCTCCTCTCCTCTCCTCTCCACCCCGTTATTTCTGTCTCTCTGTTGGGGATATTTGTTCAGCTTGTCACTGTGTCATTGCTGGAGTGGTCTTCTGTGCTATCCTCCCGTTCTGTTAATCCCCCTTTTAAAAGCACACAGCAGAACCTATAAAATATGCAGTGTAGTTCATGTTTACTCCTCCTCCACTCTTGTCCCTCTAATTCCCCCCTGGTGCATTCTAATAAGTTGTTTACTTTTGCTTCATTCCGTAATTAAAACGTATTGTATATATTCATTTTTAAAATCATTCATCACAAGGTAAGATCAGAAAAGTTTGAACCGGTGCACATACTATTTTCATTACTGCCCCTCTGTAATGTCAGGGAACTCACATGCGACAGATTAACACTGACTTCCCACCCTGCACCACAGACATTGGCCTCATGCAGTTCAAAAGTGTCCTGATGATTGACCCTATCATGGTTTTATTTTGTTCATGACTTCTCTCGGCTCATAATTTTCTGAAAGCCACAGGTTCATGAGTTAAAAACATCTGCTGGTTCTTTAAGAAATGGGTAAAGCCATAAAAGTTCAATGTTAGAGATGGTATCTAAAACAATCTGGCTATAGAATTAAAAGAAAAGGCAAGTGGTCAAGGAATATAATACAGGACAGTCAAATGTACAGTGACAGAGGGCAAAGACAAGACCATTGTATTTTATTTATTTATTTAGTTTATTCAGATGAGTTATGAATTTACACAAAAAAAACCCCCTTTATGACGTAAATCACAATGTACAGTATTAAAGCCGGTGTCAAGTTAAAATATGTGTTTATTAGCTCTTTATTCTGACTGCTTTCACTCATCGAGTGTTTGCTCAGTGACATGAGTTTGTTCTCTCAGTGTGTTCTAAATGCAACTTCAGATCTGGTCACAGAACGTTTGGAGATGGTTTTGGGACACACGTGACCACATTCCTAAGTGTGCATGAGTGCAGCCTGACGGGTTACAGCCCACCTCCACAGCTGACATCGCCTGATCAGTGGTGTTATTATTATTATTATTTTACACTGATAAGTGCCCTTTATTTGCAGCCACCTTTTCTTTTTCAGCATGAGTCGACCTGCATGAGATAAAGACACGCCACAGACACGTAAATAATAAAGAAAGAGTGTGAATTGCATGGATAAAAGAACATTGTGTAGAGTTTGATTTCTTCTTCTTTCAACTTCTCCCTTTGGGAAATGCCACAGCAGATCATCTATCTTCATCCTGTCCTATCACTTGTCTTCTTCTATTATGTTCTTCTTTCACAACATCCAGGAACCTTCTCTGTGGTCTTCCTCTTTTCCTCCTCCCTGGCAGCTCCATCTTCAACATCCTTTGTCCAATATATCCACTATCCCTCTGCATGTGACGGGACCGAACTATCTCGAACTAACCCCTGCCTCTCTGACTTTATTTTTATTATTTATAAAATATATATATATTTTTTTTTATAGAAGTAAATAGAATAAAAATGGAAATTAAAGTCAAAGCAATCTTTTCAGTGAGAGCAACCACAGCTGATGGAATGAAAGACTTTGTGTAGCCTTTCTTCTTGGATTCTGGAACCAAAGGTCCACGTTCACATGGTAGCTGCTGAAACGTTTACTGAAAAGGAAGGAAGGGATCCTGGAAGGTATGTTTTTACCTTTATTGTGATATCTGGGAATGTAAATCCTGTGAAGTGAAAGTAGTTTCTCTTCAGTGATTCTGCTGGCTTGGATGATGATTTTTTTTTTTTTTTTTGCTGGCTTGTTCGTCTCTCGTCTCCCTCTCTCTTGTTTTTTTAAATGATTTTTTAAACATATGTAAACTTGAACATATGAGGGTTTGTGATAATCACTGTGAGTTCAGCAAGTGGAATAGGTTTTAAGACACACTTTTATAAGATTGCATGAATCGCTACCATGTGGTGTCCCTCTGAGAACGGAAACTGCAGGTGAGACACAGTGTTGTTACTATCTCTGTACCAACATAAGGTGTTTCAAGTGAATATTATGTAAAGAAAATTAGAAAAGAGTTTTGCCCGAATATGGGTTTATGCTGTACTGACTTGTTTGTGAAACATTACTTCAAGGGAATGCATTTTTTGGCACTTTGGCTTCACTTCTCATCCCTTAAGGAAACATCTTTGTTGGTACACATGCTCATCAGCTCCTGTGCTCTCAGGATCAGCTCTGTTTACTTACTCAATCACTCCAGATAGACAGCAGTCATCATCAACTCTCCTCAGCTCAGGTGGTCGTGACACTTTTTGCACATTCCCGGCACAGTTTTATAAACCGCTCTGTCAGTTCCTGCTGCCGATGCTGTGTTTATGCATAAGCTTGCTGATTTGCATAAGCATCAACGCAACTCACCCATGGGTCATCCTACCAGCGTGAGCATTAGCACTGGCATCTTTAACAGCATGACTGCTCCTCAGTGCCATCTCTTCCAGACACCACCTCTCCCCAGCTAAGCTGCAGAGCATGGCTTAAGTAGACATCACTCCTGTTGAACACGCTATTCATCAGCCAGCCTCGTTTTCTCCCAGCTTAGTATTTGCTGTATAATTTCATCTGAATTCACTGACTGCTTTATTACTCATCTAACAGGCTTCAGTGATATTATCAGCTCTGCCTCAGTGACACTCTGTCACTGACCAGAAATAATGGTGTTATCAGCAATTGTATGGTCGCCATATCTAATCTGTTTTTAATTCTGTGGACAACCTGAGTGGACTCATCTCAGCAAAGACCCAAACTCGTGCCCATTTTTTTTTGGCTCATCTCCGGTTGAGGTCAATCCTTGAGACAGGATAGCACTGCTCATTGAATATATTGTTCAATATTTAATTTAGTTGGATTTGACAATAATAGGGTGACTTTTGAGTGGAACAAAAAGTCTCAAAAACCAATGAATGGACTTGTTGTGTATTCAGACATGGCCTTCTGCTTGCCTTTATTGCAACAGGTGTTTTCTTGAGTTATTATCTATCTGCCCTTTCTCCTCTAACTTCTGGCATCAACAAGGCATTTTTGCCCAGAGAATCAATGCCTACTGCTCACATGCCATTAATAGTCTACACCTGATATTCATAATGTGGGCCATACCTCAGCCAGAGAGTACAGCCATATCTGTCCCTCTTCTGGTCCTTTGGATCAGACACGTTTCAGATTTGGTTCCAGATATCAGCCTAGACCTAAACCTAAACCTAGAGACAGTTGTACAGGACTGGCCATACAGATGTGGCCAAATACCACATCCAATAACTGCCTACTATTTTGTTTGCCTCCCTAAACCCAGTGGCACCTCTACCTAATCTGGGCCATGGTCATATGCCATGTGATGCATGCCAGTGCTGTCGGCCACCTGTGCTCACTTCAGTCTAAATCTGGACCAAATGTCTCTGCTTTGTGGCTGGGCCTCTGTTTTCTGGGGCACTTTGAGAAGGTTGTGTGTGGAAAATCCCAGTAGATCAGTCACGTTAATCAGCTTTCTTCTACATTCTGATGTGCAGTTTGAGGATGTTATCTTGAAAATATCTAAATGCTAGTGTAAATGCTTTGAGCTGCTGCCATGAGAGTGGCTGATAAGCAGCTGAGCTGGTGTACCTAATAAAGTGTCTGTTTGGTGTATATACCATATTAAGGTGAGGTGCAGTGAGATGTAAATGTGCTAATTAGTTCAGTGGATTGATGGAGATGTTTACTTAACAGCTGCTGTGAGGAAGTCTACCTACAGCATATTTTCTTGCTTTCACTCACCCTCACTTCCTGCCATTTAGAGATAGTTGACAAATTAAAGGAGAAAACCTGATGAACTGAGTGAAGCTCCACTAGAGCCAGTTGGAATGATGAATGGCAACACAGCCCTGCCAGTGGCTGGCAGCACAAACAGTAAACAGAGCGGGGGATGTGATAAGAAAGAGGAATGAAGTGCAATAGTATAAACAAGGAGACATTGGAGGGGCTGGCCACAGAGGACAAACACTTAAGGTCAGAAGATGAGAAGATGGGTTTCTCCAGCAGGGGCTTGTGTATCTATTTTTGTGAATAAAGAAATCAGATCAGCATTTAGAGACTTTCTGATTTTCTTCTGTCATTTGCACAGACAAGCTCCTTCAACATTAACATATTTCCCCTAAATGACTTGCTGTGTGCTGCACTAGTACCCAGGTGGTTTCTTGTCATGTCCATCTCTCTCCTCTCTATCAGCTGAAAATGAATGAATGCAAAGCATCTGTTTACCCCATTAAGGAGATGGGACACAAACAATCAGCCTGTTGTTGGGTTAATAATAGTCACTAATCATAATAATTCAGACTTTTATCTTTTCAAGCTACTTAAGGTCTGCTTTACAGAGGAGGGAAAAACATAAAACAAAGGACCGAATGACTAAAAACAAAAAATAAATGACTCTAGTTTTTAGATGACCAGGGATGGGGCATTGCAGTACAGTCATTGCCCCATCACTAGCACACTCATTCTTATTCATGTGCTAAGAAAGGTGTTAAAAATGCATGGGCTCTAACACAATTATGATGGCTCTGCCGCTTGTGAATAATACATACAATGTTTTATTGAGAATAATACAGATTAATACAAAGCATTTATTTACATTTCACACCCCTAGATTCCTCCTAAGGTGAGGGGATGATGAAGAGAGGATTAACTATATTAAAAATCCATGGTCATGTAAGCAGGCGTGCCTCTCGAACCACTCTAAACGACATTGGTGATATTTACAGCACATCCTTTGAAGGTCCAGTGTGTAACATTTAGGTGAAATTATTAACATTTGGCAGAAATTGAGAAAGATAAAATAATTATACTTTATTACCCCAGAATGAGCCTTCTATATTTTATATCAGGAGCCGGGTCAGCTCTATGGACCTTTTAACAATAGCCCACAATGGACAAATTAAACATCTTTTAGGTTTTGATGCTAACTGAAGGCTGCATAATTTCTCCAACACCCTTGGAAAGGATAAGGGGTATTCAACTGCAACATGTAACTTTTACACACTGTACCTTTAAGTCTCTTCATTTAAAACCATGGTGTGTAACTTTGAAATAAGACCACATGTCCGTCGCATTCATGCCATTGTCAAATTTATTCACACAATGCTGATTAAAGCTATCAGCTTTACAAACCTCTCTCTGTGTTTCTCAGTATAGTGGTGTTTAGATCTTATGTCGCCCGGCAACATTGTACAGACAGGAAGTGATTCCTTTTAAAAACACACAGCAAGATTGCACAACTAAAGACAGACCGATAGTATTGCTTGACAGAGCCTATTTTCAGAATAACGATGTAGCACACAAATAATGTTTCATTATTCCCGTTCACAAAGACTAAAAATAGGCAGAACAATAACAGCAACAACAATAATCAGCAAAAGTTACGCACTGTAGTTTTAAGTTGCTATTGCTTGATACTTATGTAAGACTGTCGCCTTCCTTGCCCCTTACTTTATCTCTCCCTGTCTCAGCAAATCATTTCCCCAGGGCCAGTCATTAACGTCAAGTGAAGTTGCCATGTCCAACATCACTTCTTCGAAGTGCCAATCTGAGAAGACAGTTACGCTTTGAGAATCTCTCAAGCTTCACTGCGGGAAATAAAACAAACAAACATAAAAGATAGTGAAAGCAAACAAATACTCTGTTTGCAGAAAGCAGTTGAGATTGTGGGAGACACCGTGTGCAGCACTGGAGCAGGTGATAGCCGTGCTCCTCTGCACACACGTACCAACATGCACATATTCATGCACACAGACACTCGTCGCCACACTTGTCGCCACCTCAGCTATCACTCTGAATGATGTCAGTCAAATTAATTGCCATTCCCTTCCCGTGGCATGCTTGAGGAGTTTTCACAGAGGCAAGGACAGAGAAAGCAGGACACCTCCATGTGTGTGTGTTTGTGCAAGAGAGAGTTACTGTCACAGTATTTACAGTTTGTCATAAGAATGGAGTTAATTTCAGCGACTCACCCTTTAAATCTTATACTGCTTCATATGAGTCTTTTATGACTATAATCACTTTAAAATGTTCATCTGACAAGTCAGGGCTGCTAAAATTAATCATGTTGAGATTTCTTTTGTGGAGGGGAAGACCAGACGCATCAACAGTTTCAACAAGTGTAAACGTGATGCTAATCAGCTTAGGCTATATCATTCAAAAATAAAATCCATGACATGTCCTTGTCCCTTCTCTCCTCTCTTTACAGGCTTACTACTTCCATCTCTTCTTTCCCCACTCAAGCATCTGAAAAATGTGGATGCATAGGGTGTTCATATTCATAATATGCAAAAAGAAATATTTACAGTCATCTCTATTGCCCTGTTTCTGTCAAAATGATAGGACTGTATATAAAAAGAGGACATAGTTGCAAAATGACAAAATGTGAAACTGTGAAATCACTGGTTATTAGACTGCTGCCAGTCAAGTGGAAGTTCACAGATGTCCCCTGCAACCAGGCACCTACTGGACAATACCAGCTGTCAATCACACAAGTGTTCACTCACCATCTACCATACTTTATTGTTTATTTTGGGTTGTGGAATTGCTGGTGCCAATCCCAGCTGATATAGAGAGAAAGGCAGGCCACACCCTGGACAGATCAGTTTAGTCAGTTTAGAACGTCCAGTTAACCGCTGCATGTTTGTGGACATGTGGGAGGAAACTAGAGTACCTAGAAAAACCTGCACAAACTAGCCCAGACCAGGACTTGCATTAGCAACCTTCTTGCAACAAGGTTGCCTCAGCAACAGAAGGTTGCTTAGGGGGCTGTGAGGCAACCTTTTTACTGTGAGGCAACATTCCCAGCCACATGTGGCCCCTACATTGGAACATACAAAATTTACATCATATTCTATTAAAGAAGCTGTGAAACTACTGATTGAGATCCTTAACTCCTCAGGGAAACGTTTAGTGTTGTTAAAAATCGAGTAGGAAACTGAGTTTTACCTAAAATGAGTCGCCCCCTGGTGGCTAACTGCTACGTCCATCCTACTCCATGCACTTTAACCATAAGATCACATCCATTTTTACATACAGTTCATGGTAGGGACCTGAAATGTATTCATCATATTAAGATAGAGAAAAGCAAATTTAATGCAATGAATGAAGAAAATAAAAGCAACTGTGGCAATGAAGAGTGTCGCAGCGGTTAAACTACACCTGAGGCCATTCACTGCAGATTGGACCTTTCACTTTAATGAAGATGACAATAGATCACCAGAGTGACCCCACCCAAGAATGCACAATTTTAAATATGAGACACAGCTGGCCATGTCTTGTTTAAGGTTTTACCCTTTAGCTTATGGTGTGAAATGTGCTTCAGGAAGTTTCATGTGTGGAGGTCAAAGCTCCACAGCTTCTCTCTCTCTCACACACACACGCACACAAACAGACCACACAGTGGATTACACGTGAAGATGGACAAATACAGTTTTATTAAGCTGTCCTCTGAGATATTTCCACATGGCTGAAGCGGATTGTGCACTGTTTCATCCGTAACATGAATGCAATAGTCACACACCTTATAAAACAACTGCATATTCCATACACGGTTTACAGCCGAGTAGACACACCATCTTATTTGTGTTGTTAATGTTCACTGACACTGTAGCTGCACCTGACGGACAAATCAGCTCCTACAAAAATAAATCGAGTGACATACCAAATCAGAGGTCATTGCACACAATGATGATGTTGCTTTCCTGGTCACATATACTGTCATTGTTGTTAGAGGATAATTTGTGGGTCTTACTTCAGGTTTTAAAGAACAAGACTGCAAGGTTCTCATTTTCAAGAAGATGATTTGTGTTGGCTTTCTTACGCTTTTTTTTGAAATGCTTCAGCACCTCTAAAGCGGACTAAAATGTGAGGATGTCGGCATGTTTTCTAAACTGTTACAATTATTTATTTGTCTTCTAAATATCTGGGAACACATGACATCGCTAAAAATACAGATATCACTTCAGCTGATTACAGGTTTCAAAATAACACACAAATATGAATAATTGCACAAATTGTAAAAGGTTTAACAATTCAAAACATGACGCATGTTTATTATGCTGCATGTGACAGAGTATTATGTGTGCTTACTTTATATTTTGCCTATAGGTTTACAATTTGCCTTATCATCTAAATGCTGAAATTTCTTGCTCTGTCTTCTTTCACTGGGATGATATTTGTGTTTCCAAGATTTCTTCTGTGATTATTGGAAGGGTAAAAATGTTACTTTAACCAATAAGAATAAAGTCAAATGTATAATAAATTAGGACCTGTAAACCAATATTACCCTGCAACCCACTACAAAGAGCAAATTAAATGGATTTCCTCAAGCATAGTTAAATCAAATATGATTCTGTTTCAGCCTCAAAACAAGCAGAATAGTCAGAGACACAACAAGTCAGGCAAACCATTTGATTTGTTGTTTTCCTAAAAGAGGTCATCAGCTGTTGTTGATGAAAAATACAGGATACACACACAGTAATATGAGACACTCATCCATAAAACAGTTTTAAGCAGTGAAACAAATAATTCATCACGTGTCTGTTGAGGTGGTTAAAGTTATGTGATTTGATCTCATTTAATTAAGATATAAATAACATCCCTGAAACCTTAATCACACTGGCTTGTGGATGGACTTTTATTCCTGGAGAAAAATGATTTGGTTTGATGCTTTCACCACAGGAATCCTTGGAGGGCCCGTGATGAATACGGCCTGATGAAAAGTATTTCTGTGTCCTGTTGTGTAATTTGTTGTAGCATGTAGGCTGAGTGTTGCATCTCCACTGTGGAGCATTATGTGTTGACAGTGGTTGGGTATGTGTATGTGTGCATGTGATGGTATTGAAGAGAGCAGTGTCTGACAGCATGAGGGAGTGCGCTGCCCAGTTGTGGGATTATCTGTC
Organism: Brachirus orientalis; assembly: GCA_016785285.1. Taxonomy (NCBI): domain Eukaryota; kingdom Metazoa; phylum Chordata; class Actinopteri; order Pleuronectiformes; family Soleidae; genus Brachirus; species Brachirus orientalis. The sequence continues at coordinate 2,334,588 of JAFBJR010000138.1, forward strand.
CCAGAGGCGTGTCAGCACTGCTGTGCTCCCTGACACAACAGCAGAGAACCTTAATCTCAATCCCCTAAATCCCCTCTCTCCTTTCAGGAGATTTTTCCATCTGCAGACAGTGGAACAGTGGAGTGACAATGGTAAACAACCATGAAAAGTTCTCACTGACATTGTGCACATAGGCGGGCTTCTTACCTAGCTCCAACAAAGGTACATATTAGGTCAGTGTATCCTTCAGTCACACTAAAAGTTAGCACAGAGAGGGACATCCTTGTTTGAAGTTGATCAGACTGGCCTCAGCAGGAAAACCCGGAGTCAAAGCATGAAGCATGAGTCAGTGCTGGGGGAGAGTCATGAGTCATTTCTTGTTTAGACTGACCGTCTCTATATTGTGGCCTCCTGCATGAAGTCTGTGGCAGCCTAGCAGGATGGAGAAGGCCTTGCGGAAATCTGCATTGAAGGCATAGATGATGGGGTTGAGGGAGGAATTAGCCCAGCCAAACCACACGAACACGTCAAACGTGGTGGGGCTGATGCAAGGGAAGGCCTCGCCTCCGCTCCCCTGCTCGCAGAAGGGCACCATGCAGTTGAGGATGAAGAACGGCAGCCAGCAGCACACAAACACCCCCATGATGACCGACAAAGTCTTCAGCACCTTGGTCTCCCTCTTGAATGTCATTTTGAAGGAGCTCTCCGACTCTGCAATGCTGGACCCTCCGCTCATGCTGTCGTGTCTGTTTTTGGCACTCTCGGCCGCTCTCTCCAGGGCAGAGATCCTCCGGATTTGTCGGTGGGCAATGCGGTAGATCTGGGTGTAGGTTGCCACCATGATGGCCACCGGAATGTAAAAGCTTATTAGAGATGTGGAGATGGCGTAGGTCCTGTTAAGGCTCGAGTCACAGTTTTCCGAGCTGTGGTAGGTTGTAGCATTTAACTCTGAGGAGCCAGATGACCCAGTGAGCTGGCTGTGAGTACGAGTTTGGGCCTTGTGCCAGTTGAGCTGCACTGGGATGAAGGAAATGAGGACAGACAGAGTCCAGGCTACACTGATCATCACATAGGCCACTCGAGGTGTCATTTTCCTCTCATAGCGGAAGGGGCTGGAGATGGCCCAGTAACGGTCCAGACTTATCACACAGAGATTCAAAATGGACGCCGTGGAGCACATAATATCAAAAGCCACCCAGGTGTCACAAAAGGAGCCAAATGGCCAGAAACCGGCGATCTCTGTCACCGCCTTCCACGGCATCACCAAGATGGCAACCAGGAGGTCCGACACAGCCAGTGAGATCACAAAAAAGTTGGTCACTTTAGTGCGAAGGTGTCGAAATTTGGTGACGGCCGCACAAACGAGTGTGTTTCCCAGCAAGGTGGTGAGGATGAGCAGCGAGAGGAAACAGCCAGTCAGCACGCGGCTCGATGGCATCTCATCCAAAAACCCACTGTCCATGACAGTTGTAACGTTTTTGAGATCCATCCCTGAACCTGTGCCAGTTGGCGAGTAGTCATCTAAGTCATTCCGAGGAGTCGTCCTCCATTATATCCGCTGGATTACAATCTCCCGTACTACAGCCAAACGGAAGAGATTCTCCATTACTGTTTGACACAGTTCTTGCTGAAAGATTAGATGTTCCAGGCAAACCCTTGCAGGGCTGGACATTTGGAACCTGACATTGTAAATTAGATCTGACATCATCGGAGCTTTAGCACTGAGGAGGTATTGGTAACTTAATTCCTCAGTGTAAAGAATGAAACTCTTCAGTCTGTCCTTTTTCCAAACAGCTCTAATTTTAGATTATTGCCACTGGCAGCTCTGTGGGTTTTTTAAAATAATAATAAAAAAATGATACAAGGTAACACAAAATAGATTGTTTCAAAAAATTAATTTTGCAGTCTTGTTTGCAAAAGATCTGAATTTATTCATTATAATAACCCAATTTCAAATACTAGATAAATCATTTCTCCTGAGCTGCACACTAATTATTAAGACATGACTCCAATCAAGAGTCACACCACTTATTACATTTACCTTGAATGTATTTCTTTTTTTCCTATTTCAGTCTTTATCATGAGACTCACCTCTGCCTCATACAGACGCGGTCATTATTTCAAAATAAATGTCCCATCGCCTTCATACAGTAACAACTTCACGACGCAAAGTCCGTCCAAAGGGCGCTCCAGAGTCCAGGTCAGACAGAAACCAACCACATGACAGTCACACTCTGCCCTCGACCAGCTCCGCATCGCGGACTGTTGTGCGCAAATGAATAATACAAACAGCAGGATTCAAATGTCACTCAGGCATCACCTCCACCACCACCGCTGCTGCTGCTGCTGCTGCTGCGTCCTCCTGCAGCCTCTCCAGAGCGCGTCTGCGGACTGACACTGTGCGCGCGCTGACTGATGCTGCTCCAGCCAAGTGAAAGATAAGTAGAGAAAACCATGTGGATGTGGCCCTTTGGCGACCGGATGTCACACACACTGATGCACATCATTATCTTCTGCCTCAGAGATCAGCTGTGCGTTCTCTTAAATGTGACCTTCCTTAATCTGCAATCTGGTGTTTAATGAGATTAAGCAGGTTATAAAACAGAGCCAGGGCAGAGGCCAAACCACGCAGGGCTGTAGGTTACTGAGGCCCCCTAGTGGAGAAAGATAACAATTGCCTCAGTGAATGTAAGATAAAGTTGGGGGGCCATAAACCTCCTGTTAATAGATTCACTCTTTTTTTTTTAAAAAAATTAACTGAGTGACATTAAGGTTTTATGTGAGATCAGGTTCATGCTTAGACGTGATATTAGATCAGAAACTCGCATTCTTCATCCAATAAAATGTCACCTTCAGCAAGTGTCATCACTCCTGTCGTCTGTAACTGATAAATTGTGCACAGCTTGTAAAAATCCACACAGGCAATATCTGTAAGCTTATACCCATGATGTCTGCTCAGTCCAGGCTGGTGTCTGTGCAGGCAGAGAGCATCATGGGATGCAGAAACATGCCATGCCAGCTGTCGCCTCACTGTGATGTGAACACTTCTGACAGGAGGAGAAGAAACAGCTTTTACCCTTTTCTGTCACAAACATCTACTATAGGTCATTCAATGGATGGATTGAAGTCGGGAGATTCGAGGTGTGATGAAAATAAGAAAATACTGAAAATAAAAAAATATTATATCAATATTATTTAATATAATATACAGCAAATGCAGTATTGGAATTATGTTAATAATACATTTCAGGCTGTCATCTTATTTATCAATCAATACAAATCTTTTTACATGCTTTATTAGTAAAACAACCACTGTAGCATCACACAGCATCACAGTAGCGTCACACAAAATATTCACATGCTTACATTTTGGAACACACATTTTTGAGCACCAAGATATGAAGATACCAACAGAAGCATATTATGGCCCACATTCCAACGACATCACAAAACAGACAGACAGGCAGGCAGACAGACAGATGTACAAAGAGGCAACATTCTTATCTTGTTGAAACAGATGATGATGTTACTGAAAGAGAGGTCACTGGTTAAACAGAAAAGTGTTAAAGGAATAAACTGCTTTTTTTGTCAAAAGTTGCCCTCTTTTATACCAGTTATGGAAAGTGAAAGACACAGCTGTGCCCACAAATTATAAATAAGCTAACTCGAAAGACATGGGAGAAATCTCTCATGACGATATAATAATCAGCCTCTGAGTCTGTGTGTGTGTGAAACACCCAGGGTATCGGCTCCATCTTCCTTTACATAAGTCCTTTACACTTTTGCCAACATTGGGGCTGAGTCTAAGTGTTCTTTGTGCTTCATGGCCATCATGATGTTGCTCTATATTAGTCACTTCAATGGCTTGTGAGCGGAAAAATAGTCATTAACAAACAAAGCCAACAGAAATACAATAATGTTATCTTGCTTGTCTCACTTCACTGGAATCTACGTGTGTGTAGGAGCAAACTGTAAGCAGAGACTGATTGACTGTCATTCCTTTTTTTTTTTTTTTTTTTATAATTTGGTCTCATTGGTACCTATTTTACTTATTTATATGTTGTTTTAACAATTCCCTTAATGACCACACAGTATAATTTCTGGAAAACATCCAGAAAATACAGTAAAGAGTTTTAATGGAGATCTTCTGCCATCTACTGGGAGGATCAGCACCCTACACTCAAATTGAAAAAGACGTTTCAGTAATACATACCTAATTATTCTGCTGCCCTTTCCAGTATTTATTTTCATTTTTTGTAAAGCTTTTGCCTTTCAAAATCCATTTTTTAATTGAATATAAATAGAAGTTTTATTCTTTTGGGCCCACTCTCAAGACATCTCCACAAACATCTTGGATTCATCAGCCAGGGAGACCTGAGTGGGCAGCCTGTTGTCAAGTGTCACCTGCAGAGGAAAGAAAACATGCAACAAGGGAGCCAGAAAGACTTGTACTCTCCATGGTCTCCAGACATTAACCAGGCTGAGGCAGGGAAGGAGAACAACCACAGGAGGGGGTCCCAGTCTAGACAGGGGCAGGAGGACATGGTCGGGTCCAGTCACACACAACACACACAACAGATAAACAAACTGATTCATTACATTAAACCATCATCACCTTGAACTTAATAAAAAAATGCAACAAAATAGAAACCAACTGATGAATAACTGCATGAAGATTCTTAAGAAACATTATCCTTCAGCCACACAATTTCTGTTTGAGGATCCAGGGGATGATCTGGCCTTTAGAGTGGATAGTAACTAGACCACCAGATGCTACAGGACCAGATTAGACCCTGGTACCTTCACCAGCACACACTCCTCTCCTCCTCCTTCTCACAGCCTTTCTTTTTGTCCCAGTACTGTATATACACCTCAAGGGATTCCATTCATTTTGATCAGGCCTGAAACATAATAGAATTTAAAATCCTCCTCACATATAAAGCACTCAGTGATCAAGCACAAATGTCAAAGCTTATTCCTTATTACCCAAATTCTACTTTGCTCTGTAAATGCAAGCTTGCATGTTGTTGCCAGAGGGAACAGAGAAGGAAACAGCTTTCAGCTACCAAGCTCCTCTCCTGTGGAATCAGCTCCCACTTTGGGTCAAGGAAGCAGATACTCTCCCTACTGTGGAATGTGTGGTTGATGTTTGGTTCATCCCGTCTTCAGTTCATCCCAGAGGGTCAAGAAGAAGTGGCCTGGGTCTGCCTTAACACTCTGCTTGAAGAGGAGGGTCAGCTGAATCTGCTGAATGAAACTATAGTCTGTCACCTTAATTGAGTTATCTATAGCCAAATGCACAGATACCTGATGCAAATGCATTAGATATTAATTTTATCCTAGGGGACAGTGTATAAAGAGAGGATATGGATGATGAGGGGGGAAAAATGCCAGACTCCAGCTGGACTTCAAACCACTTTTTAGCCTACAAGTGGAAAGAGGTTTGTGATTATTTGCAAATTCTCACCTTGCAGAAGCTGATGCAGTGGTGGTCCCACAACGAACAGAGATGTTTGGCGGAAATGCCATGTGGTGTGTGTTGGAAATATTATGTGTTATGTGGTGGAAATGTTATATCTGGCTGTTCCAGCCACTTGCACACCAAGTGAGAGGATGTTTTCTCTGGCTGGAAATACAGTATGACCTCATCCAGCACATGTCGACGCCCTGACATGCACACCTGGATGGAAAAAGAAAAACTGTGACTGAGCAGGACTGTGGCTTACAGGCTCTTGTCTGCGTGTTGTTTTGCTCCCCAGTTGTTTTACAAACATCACAGTATTTTCTTCCGTCCTTATATAGATGCAGTCTAAACATCAAATCCATGTTCTGTATAATTGCTGTTCTGTCTAAATTCAGTATATCAGTGTGAATGCAAACTGTGTCAAGGCGTTATTTCCTTGTGATTTTGTTATCGACCTAATCAATGACTGGTCGACTTTAAGGGTGACTTTCATCACATTAATGTCGATTTTTAAAAATCTGAAATCCTTGCAACCCCTAGTGGTGAGGTACTGGTATTGTTGCAGCCCAACAAGGAACATTAGCAAAAATTCATCTTTTACTCTGAGCATTAAAAGGTGACCAAAATGTCACAATCCATTACCTTGAATAGAAACATGGATTTTTCTTTTTGGAAGTTGGAAGTTTTGGAAACGCTTTGGCTAATGGTATAATGGTACTCAAGAAAATTTAGAACATTAGTCTCTCTCTATATACACACTTTAGTGCAGAAATGTTTTATATTATATCTTTAAGCGTCTTGCTCTGAGACCTGTATACAAGGATCTGGGAACTGAACCCCCTGACTTTCCTGTTGGAAGACATTCTAACCACTGAACCACAACCACTTCAATGACTCTCAGGTTTAATCCTAATAATTTACAGGCTATAACAATGCAGTATAATAATGCAGTGTTTTTACGCTGCTCCAAATTTAAGTGACGAGTCAAGATGTCAGTCAAAGCCAAGAAACACCTGTGCGGGCTGGACTATAATATGCAATAACCGCCGGAAGTCAGGGAAGTATAGCTCAGTAGCCGGGCAGGCGTTAAGACCCAGCAGACTGTCTGTCTCCCGTTAGTGACCCAGAGATGTGTGATGTATCTCCGCTGTCTGTCATCATCAGCAGCTACTCTTCCACACGCTGCTTCACACACACACACACACACACACACACACACATATGGGCCTGCGCTGACTGTCATCGGCTCCATGGACACAAACAGCAACAAATGTAAGTTGACTTGTCTGATCCTGAATCCCTGTCTGCAGCATGAGCAAGTTTCTCTGGTCTCTTAGCTTCTTCCAGAGTCGCAGTGCAGTTTGGAAACATACATTTAAATCCTATGCACGTTTCCTTTGAATTTGTTCATTGGTCACTTCAGAACTCTCTCTCTCTCTGTGTGTGTGTGTCAGCTCCATGCACTGCACTGTTTTTACTGTGACCTGGTGGAGATTTGCTGGAAGTATGCATAGAAAAAGTGTAATGTCAGTCAAAGATTTTAAGAAAAAATTTAAGAATTGTGGTGGTTTTTGTGGGAATATCCGCCAAAAGTGCAATGACACCTCGTTTTCCCTTGTAATCCTCCCTTGTTTTGTACATGTTACTAAACTCATTGTCAGTGCAGCACCACCCTTACCCCCCGGGCAGAGAGCTGAGTGCTGATCCTCTTGTCTGATTGTTGTTCTTCACAGTGACTCCCGCTCCCTCAGTTGAAATATGTGGATGTGGAGATTAGATACTTTTTGAGATTAGGTGGTCTTGGTGCTCATTTGATTCCTCTGACACTCAGACCCCCTGGACATCCACAGGGCTTTTGTGTTTGTTTTTTTGTTTTTCCTTTTATTTTCTGGGAGGGGTGCGCCCCCCCCCTTACAAAGTACAACATTTTTCCACATTGTGAAAGAAAACAAATACAGTTCCACATGGACTTTGACGTTAGTGGTGACAGCACAAACAGGACAAGGTGTGGCCCAAGGGCAGCATTTCATATAAGAGTCAGGTTGTTTCATCTGTTTTCACACTTCAGCTGATGTTGCTGTATGTTTAGAGATGGAAAGACTGGAGGGTTTTACGCAGAAGTTCTGCGATCCGCCAGGCAGGTAAACATGTGATAGTGATTACAGGGATCAACTTTATGGACAGTTAAAGTCGACTGATTAGAGTTGAAAGGAAATGGGCCAAAATTCCCCCCGTCTTCCTTTATTTCCTGCAACTTTAAAGGCTCGTCGCCTACAAGCAAGAATTAAAGTCTTATTTTTAAGCCTCTTATTTTCTGCCCTTCCTGTCCATGATTGACCTCTTCTCCATCCTTCCTCAGCCTGTCACTGTATTGGATTATGTGGATGTTTACTGTGTATACAATAACATCTAAAGGAAGACGTGTCTTTAGTTGTTTCCCAGGTTACTCTGTCACTCCTGTCCCCGTCAACTCAGAAACACTCTCTCGGAGCTTTCTCTTGGAGCTCTTGTGTTCTTGTGTAAACCTCCCAACAGAGAAGACACAGTAACAGAGGGTGATCCCTGTGGAGCCCCCTACTGTTTCTAAAGTCTTTAATTGGCCATAATGGCTACTACCAACATTGTCTATGTTTGTGATTAATGAAGCAGCATGAAATGATTATCTTCAGTCATCAGTTAGTATGTCAATAAATAGGAAATAAGAACATGGCAATCACACAATAGTGCTCACTTACTTATTTTGTATGAAAAACAATGAATATTTAAGGAGCTGTATGTAAGATTATTCACAGATTATTTTTTTTTTTCAATGCAAAATAGTGACCAGATCATAATGTGACTTAACAGATGACACAACCTTGTTCCGTTGCCTACAATGGCCAATAGTGACTCATATGAATTTGAAGTTGGATTTTCTACAAAAATCAAAAGAGTGTAATGTTGTGCATGCTCCTGTATGCATCAGGTAAACCTCAGTGGCTGACTTCTGCCTACAGTTACCAAAGCAATGAGTGGTGAGTGAGTTGCAGTCGGTGTAGGAATGGAGTCTGGCTGATATTGACAAATCACTCCAGCTGAAACCCCACAAAAGCATAAAAAGCTAAAGAAAGTTTTATCAAGTGCAGCCAAATGAGCAATCAAGACTGTTGCTTTACTTAACCTCATCAGTGTGCATTTTTTCCATCATCTGGGCAGCAGCACAAGCTGTGACTTCAAACTGATTTTTATTAAAAGTTTCCTATAATGACAAAAAAGTTCTCCAATTCACTAAAATAGAACATGTCCATTTATGTGTTATTCTAGCCACTGTTGTTAACCTAATACTGCGAGTTATATTTCCGTGGGAAATGTTGCATTTGTATATTCTGTACAGGAATTTTTCTTTTATTTAACGTTAATACATGTCATGTTTGTCAACATTTGTAAAGTGAGGTTGTCCTCAAGTATTTGAGACCAAAGAAATCATTTGGAGGTGGAGGAGTTGCGCAATGAACCTGCTTTGATCCTGTGGGGCTTCAGACTTCATGGTACCTTGTCAATTTTCGAAAACCAGAAATAAATCTGCAGCAATGCTCTGATTGGACAGCACAAGCTGTCAATCACACTTATTCCTTGATATCCTCTGCTATTAAAGAGGACCTAAGACGAATGAGTAAGAAAATTTACTCGTCAGGAAAATGTTTTCTGATGTCATAAATCAATTTTGAATTAGTATTCCATTCAGATTTTTTGCAACCAGTGGTATTGCCTCTGTTGGCTATTCAATAAATTATTTATTCCTGGTTAATCTCACCCTGCACACCAGAAGGCTATATCCAGTTTTCATATACGGTCTATGGTAGTCGGGTGGTGAGTGACCACACAGTTCATACCAAATGTCACATCATCAAGGTGTGTGTTTTTTTTAATGCCAAATAAGGGCATGTTTTAATACTGTAATGGTCACATGTAGGTTGGTGTGTTTTTAAACCTGCAAAGTGTTGGTTTTTTTTTTTTGCGTTTTGACATGTTAAGGAAATGCTTGATGCAGTGCTGCTAAACCTAAGCACATTGATGATCAAATGGTTGTAATCATTCTCCTCCTTTCAAAAAGCCAACAAGTGGTCAAAACTTTTGGTTCGGGAAAACGTTTGTTCAGAAACACGAGTTCACTTGTATCTGTGGTGTGCAGAAACATAGTAGATTCGTATCTCAGCACTTGTCTCAAAAGTTACGCCTGTGACTTTAAGAACCTGCTGTGTGGAGTTCAAGCTTGGTGAGGTTTTTGTAAGAGGCAGGTTTGTGCTTGAATGGTGAGAGCCTTTTTAATATGCGCTCTCCAGGCCAGCTGGAGCTGCAGCGTAATAAAGGTTTTGTTTCTACATTCACCTCGGTGAGAAGCAGTTCATCAGGTGGGCGTGAGAGGGGAGAGGCTGTCCCTGCAGAGAGGCATGGCAGTGGTGGGATTGTCTGTGATATGATGAATTGTGGCTATTGTCTGGATGTTTAAGAGCATATGGAAGAGCTTGTGGACAAAACAGTGATCTGCTGTGGACTCTGTTATGACGCATAAATGAACCATACTGCTCATGTAAGCACAAGTCAAGTCAGCATGCTCACGAAATCCCTCCGCCCCCAGAGATGTTTAAGACTTTGGATTGCCCCACATGTCATTGTAGTTAGTAATAATCCAAGGCTTGTTGAGAACTTCTATACAAAGATATGATTTGGTTGTGCTTGCATTAAAATTAACTTTCACTGGGTTTAGATTATCAGATGTCAAATGAGCACAGTTAACATGCAGCGTGTTGTCGTCAAACGCTCAGTGACCTCACTGTGTGCACAGTAATGCCACATTTCTCATTATGCATTTTGCATGTTCACGTAACAAAAGCAGTATTTGTGTAAATGATGTGACTCAAATGTTTATAGCATGCATAAAGGGCAGCTCAGTATGTTACAGCCCGGTTCTTACTCTCCGGCTCTTTTTGCTGAAATGTAATTGTGTCATTGTCAAAAATTCTTAGAAATGAAGTGTGTAGATCGTGTGTCTGACACGGATATTTTTAATTACATACAGGACCATAAAGCTCTCTCTGAATGCCCCATCATGCATGAGCATGTATATCATGCTTGAATGTGGAGCAGTCCTGTAAGAAGTGGAATTCCCCTCCCTAAACCAGTGGTGAGGAGATCACTGTGATTCATATGGCTGAGGTGTGTGCAGAGTGTCTGTGTCTGTGTCTGCGTGTGTTTTTTGTGGTGTGCACTATAGACAATGGTCATTCTCTACACAGCTGTTGATGTAGAGTTTCCATGGAAACGTGCTGCACAACATTACCGCAGACCAGGGTTTCTACAGAGTGTGTGTGTGACACTCGGAAATGTGGTGTTTTCTCGTATTGCAGAGGGTGAAAAGTGACACTGTCTGCAGGGATCATATGCATACATACAATCAGTGTATTCCAAGGGAAATAGATTTATTAGAGAAACTTGGCAGAAGAGCGTCTTGGACAGAGTAAGACTTGCCTAACAATCAGTTATCAGTTTGGTTTACTGTATGTTACTTTGACAGCAGCCATAATTTAGCAATGATAAATAATTTATGTTACACTATATAACAGATATAAAAGCTCTGTTTCATATTAGCCTTAGGATTAAATCCATGTAGCAGTTCAAAGAATACAATGCACGCACTGTTGTGCTGCTGATAACATGGATTTGGAATGGTATGTACCAATCGAGATTAAACATACTTTCTCTGAAATGAATGACTTTATTCCATCAACACATGAGTATCATGGTCCTTAAAGTTGGTTAAGATTTTAAAGTCTATACCTAAAATAGATTTTGATCTAGGTCTTGCAGAATTCACATGGTATACCCCCTGTGCTAATTTTCAGATTCTGTAGTGTCTGAAATAACTTTTTCTCAACAGGAAAGTCTTTTAATATTTCCAGGTCATTGTGTGTTTTACTGATCTCTGAACACCATGTTTGCCAGAAACCCTTCTGGAGCTATTGATACACAAATGGTGATGTTTCTTTAAACAGTTTAGTGCAACTTTAATCTTTTCCGTGAGTGAAATTAAACAAAAATGTCTAACCATTGTCGCCCATTGTCAAACCCTGCTGGTTAAAAAATTGACAGCTCATATATTTGATGGGTAATTATGCAATTATATCAACATGGGATTCATTCAACTCATTAACTAAAGCACTAGATGATATTCGTACTACACTCATCTTAAATCAATTGCGTAAACAGCTGTCATTTAGTTGTGATTCATCAACAATTGTGAAAGACAGTTGTTTTTAGTTACAGACGGAAAGCAGATGTGTATAATATCTTTAGAGATGTGCAACACAGTCACAGCCATTATGGCAATTTGCTCATATATTTGTGGATCTTTAAATATATTTCTTAAAAAATATTCTTCAAAGTGCCCCTTAGATCATTTTGATCTAGTCTTTGTTTTCTGGATCTTTTCATCATGTCGCCATAAATTATTATAAGAGTGTCCTAGTTTCCCAGTGAAAAAAATGAAGATGGGGCTGCAGTCAAAATCCCATTAACACACACAAAAAAAAAATCCCAAATGGAGACAAAGCTCCTCTTTCCCCGTTGTGCTTGTGTGTGTGTGTGTGTGTGTGTGTGTGTGTGCGTTCGCAGACATGCTTGTGTGTATATCACTCCAGTCTGTGCTACAACAGTGTAAAACAGTACTTCCACTTGCAGAATAGCATCTTTCTCAGTGTGTGAATACTTTTCTGTGAGGGAGACATAGCACTGTGGTGATCTCATCGGATTTAGAGCAGATATGGGTTCTGAATGCTACTGAGGGGCCTTTGTCTGGCAGCAGGCTGAGTCAAGCCCCCTGTGCCATCCAGGCTTTGAATACATGAGGGGGCAGAAGATGAAAAATGAGAGGGAAGGAAAAAGAAATCTGGCTGACAGTCATTGCCTACAAAGTTTTGTGAACTTTGACCTTTAAACGTAAGGTTATACGTCGAAATACCCAAATGCACATTATGCTACCTGGTATATATGCTATTATGCCATTACTTGACTTCATCTACCACATTTGTACATGTTTTACCTGTCTCTCTGTATCTCTGGAGAGAGCAACACATTCCATAATGAACTGGAGAAAGACGAGGAAATCCCCTGGAGACTCTGATTCTATCAGACCACTTAACTGGCAGACTGAGCAGCTATTGACAGGAGAGCCAGGCAATAAAGGATTAGAGGGGGCTTAAATCAGATGGCTTTAACAGTATTTTTGAAAAGCTGAGGGAGTATTGTCACACAAAGCAAGTGATGAAAAATTTATTCTGACTTCAAATCACTGGTTCAGTGCATCAGGACTCTAAAAGAGTTCTTACTACACAATATTATCTGCACAATATTTATATCGGCAGATATTGGCTTAAAAATGTATTATCAGATATCGACAAACAGGGAGCAGGGAAAAATGTATGCACTCTATATATTGGCGTCAGTTATTGGCCCAAAAACTCCCACTATATCAGCATATCAGATATCAGCACAAAGTCCATTATCGTGGATCCCTAATTACCACCATGCAAAAGTAAAATGAACAAGCATGGTGGCATTAAGCCCATGGCCCAAAATACTGTCAGAAGTTTCGATACACCTTCTTATTCAGTGTTTTTTTTCTTTATTTTTGTATTTTCTACATTGTAGATTAATGCTGAAGACATTCAAACAGTGAAGGAACACATATGGAATTATGTAGTAAACCAAAAAGTGTTAACCAAGCCAGAATGTGTCTTATATTTTAGATTCTTCAAAATGGCCACCTTTTGCTTTGATGACAGCTTTGCACACTCTTCTCTCAATCAGCTTCATGAGGTTGTCAGCTGGAATGGTTTTCCAACAGACTTGAAGGAGTTCCCATAGGTTCCCATTATGATTGAGACCATCAGTTGTGTTGTGTGCAGAGGCAGGGTTGGTACAAAGGTCTATACAGTGAATAGCCCTATTTGACTACTGTTGTAATCCGTATAATGTCAAGAACCACACAGCCAAGTTAAAAGAAACTGCAGTCCAGCATTACTTTAAAGACATGAAGGTCAGTCAATCCGGAAAATGTCAAGAACTTTGAACGTATCCTCAAGTGCAGTTGCAAAGACCATCAAAAAGCTATGATGAAAGCTATGATGAAAGAGGACTTCCCCAGGAAAGGAAGACCAAGTGTTACCTCTGCTGCAGAGGATAAATTCATCAGAGTTGACCTCAGATTAGAGCCCACATGAATGCTTCACAGACTTTAAGTAGAAGACACATCTCAACATCAACTGTTCAGAGGAGACTGTGGGAATCAGGCCTTTATGGTTGAATTGCTGCAAAGAAGCCACTTCTGAAGAACAACAACTAAAAGAGAATTGCTTGGTCTAAGAGGTCTAATGTCCAAAGAGTGGACATTAGTCCAGTGAAAGAGTTGTGGAAATTGTTTCTACGTGTGTGGTTCCCACTGTAAAGCATGGATGAGAAGGTGTGATGATATGGGCTGTGCTTTGCTGGTGACACTGTTGCTGATTTATTCAAAATCCAAGGCACACTTAAGCAGCATGGCTACCACAGCTTTCTGCAGAGACATGCCATCATTTGTTTATTAGCAGGACAATGACTTCAAACACATCTCCAGGCTATGTAAGGGCTATTTGACCAAGAAAGAGAGTGACTGAGTGCTGCGTCAGATGACGTGGCCTCCATAATCACCTGACCTAAATCCAATTGAGATGGTTTTTGATGAGTTGGACCACAGAGTGATGGCAAAGCAGCCAACAAGTGTTCAGCACCTATGGGAACTCCTTCAAGACTGTTGGAAAACCATTCCCAGGTGACTACCTCATGAAGCTCATCGAGAAAATGCCAAGAGTGTGCAAAGCAGTAATCAAAGCAAAGGGTGGCTATTTTGAAGAATCTAAAATATATAACATATTCTGGTTTCGTTAAAACCTTTTTGTTTACTAAATAATTCCATATGTGGTCCTTTTGAATGTCTTCAGTATTAAAAAATATAAGAAAAAATACTGAAGGAGAACGTGTGTCCAAACTTTTGAGTGGTACTGTACAGAGAGAGAGAGAGATTGAAAAATGGCCATTGTCATAGTCTTGTAACCAAAGAGAGCTTGTGAATATTTTCTGAAAGTGTCATTTGGATGACCACAGTGTGTACTGCTATGTTGTACATTGACTAGGGCTGGGCAATAATCCAATAACAATATACTGTATATCAATGAATAATATTTGTATGCACTGTGCAAACACACTGAGATACAGCACATGGTTTCTGATTTGTGAAATGTTCCTGTGTAAAATCACAGTGAACTAGTTTATTCAAGCTTCAATTAGGAGCAAACTTTAATCTTTACATATTTGACATTTTATTGTGGTGATTATCGATATTGACTGATTTAAAAGCAAGCTAATGAAATGTAGCATGCAATGGCGTGTATGACACAGTCAAATACAATGGAGGCAAAACATTAACAGCGACAGTGTGTATGTGGGTCCCGTCTGCACTTAGTGACTGAACTGTTGCCAGAGCATGATTCATCTTCTTCTGCCGTTCACCAATAGGACTAATGATGTTGCCAACCTCCATCATAGCCTATGATTTAATAGATGTTGTCTTCGTACAATCTGTGCATGTCCTACTTGATATCTCAAACAAGTTATTTGGATCCATTTTGCACAGTGTACTTTAATGAACTTATAAGGAATTTCAATCTGTAGGAGACATTAGACAAGGAAAGCAGCTGTTTGTGTGTAAATTTGTGCGTGTGCTTATGTGTGTGCACATCATTCCTCTATTGCTGGACTTCACAGGCTAGTTAATGCTTAAACAGGTGAGTGGGAGTGCACAAGCCCACATTTTTCCTACTCCATCACCATGGAAACGCCCCAGTCGTTTAAGAGGAATAATGACTCGGGGTAGATTTGTCTCTCGTCTGCAGGCCTATTAGAGGGACCTAATTAGAGGGACCTAAGGTGCATGTTTAAGCTAGAACTTTTTTCCAGACATTGACATACTGTAAGTCTTTTATTTAATAAAATCTTCTTCTAAAGGGGGTTTATAATAACATATACACTAACAGTATATGCAAGTGAACAATATTACTGCAATATGTGCAATATGTGCCCAAAATACTAGTTAAAAAAGTGGATGATTTCAAGTGTATACTCTCTCTGTAAGTGTCGTAAACAATCCGGTGTTTGACAAACTAACATTTGCCACATATTTTTATCAAACACTGGAAATGATTTTCTCTGACCACAACAAGCTTCCTTTCCTTCGTATCTTCCAGTTAAGCTCAGGTCTTCAAGAGCTTCTTTTCTGATCGAATGACCCAGACATTTTAATTGCATTTGCTCGATTATTTTTAGTTCTCTCTTCATCGCAACTCACTTGAGCACCTCCTCGTTTGTAACTTGGTCAACATACGAGACTCGGAGCAGGCGTCGGTAAAACCACATCTCTGCTGCTGCAGTGTCTCGTCGGGTTTCAACACTAAGTGACCATGATTCACAGTCGTAGAGGAGGGTATACCAGACAAAGGGTTTGAGTAAGCCACATCTTGACTGTGATCGACAGTTTTCGAATGCTGAAAACAGATCTAAGTTTGTTTTATGTGTCTTCGAGGCTGCTGAGGATCATGTCAGAGTACAGATTCAAGAGGTTCAGTGACATGACACATCCTTGACAGACCCTGTTTTTATCTAAAACTAATGTTTTGCCATCCGAAAGTCTGATGGCAAAACTGGCTGCGAGCTGATTGAAGTATATTGCTTTCACAACATGTATGTCTTTCTCGTTTATCTGGATTTGGGCTAACAGTTAGTGAAAAGTTACGTAGTGCCTGTAGAATCCTGAAAAGTTCTGTGTGACTCCAAACAAGGAGAAAATACGATATGAGATATCCACAAAGCAATCAAAGCATATTTGTTTCTGGACAGGTCTCATCTCCAGTGCGTGCACTGTGTGTGTACACTCTCAACACTGAGTTTCATAGAGTGTGGCAAGCTCATCCCTGCTGTATTTTATGATAACCTGAAGCATCTTCCCATGCACAATAAAAACAGTGGGCAGAACATGTTTTCCCCTCGCGTCTCAATTTGTGTAACTTTACGACTCCTCAAAACCAAATAAGATTTTCCACATGTGCCTCTCATCTGCTGCTCGACTCTATGATGTTTTACAGAGGGATTTTTTTTTTCTTCCTCTGCTTGTTGGTCATTCATTATATATTTGTCTCAAATGTCCGGGCACATGATAAATGTCTGTGTCAAACCTATGAGAAAGGAATTTCCACTCACAGGGGGGGATACCTGCAGTGGCTAAATAAAGGGTTGTAGTTATGGGGTATTTCAAGAGCTCCATTATATTGTCATGCCTTTTAAACGCAGTTGTTGAGGTTGGCACAATCAATTGTATCTGGTGAAGGATCTACACACTGCGTTGCAAATGGGGTCACCAGGGACAGTAAAGTAAAATGTGTGAGTGGGTCAGCTGACGGGAAAAGGAAACAGAAGGCCGGAGGTGATAGGTGATGTCACCATCAGTGGGAGGAAGCCCTCTCTATAGGGAACATATGGGGCATTGCTGTACAGTTGCTCAGTCCATTAACAAATGCAGGACAGGAAAAGGTTTTTGTTGTTAGCTTGCACAATGAGATGGAAATCAGTCTCTGAGGGTCTTCAGATGTTAGCTTTAAGAGCTAGCATAACCTGGGGAAAAAAATCAGAGTATCCTGACAGACTGCTCCCATCCCCTGTAAAGTCAGTGTGAGCCTTTGAACTCTAGGAGGCGCTACAGAATTCCCCTGCCAACTAAAATGTATATAAAAACTTCTTCATTCCAAGTCCAACATGTACTCTTAGCGCCACAAAGTGACCACTAAGTGTTTAATCCACAGCTGCAGTTTTGAGCAGTTTTAATGTAATTTACTGCAATTTAGTTGTTTTTTTTTTTCTTTCTCATGTATTTTTTTTTCTTTCTCATGTGTTGTTTATGACTTTCTGTGCGTGTGCTTTTGAGATTTTGTGTTGGTGAGCTGAAGGCAGATTTCCACCTTGATGGGCAATAAAGTTCTATTCTAAATGTCCACCAGGATCATTTCCAGCCTTATCTCTTATCAGACTTGACAGTACCTGCTATATTTGCTGGCCCTTTTCCCCAGTGATTCATGATTGTTCTTCTCCCGAGAATGAATTTCCTGGACTTGAATAAACTGTAAAATACATGGCAAAGCATCTGTAATACAAAAAGTCACTAAAACCAGCAATAACTCTTATTGGGGGGAGGGGACAAGCTGCAAACAAGGCAAGTTTAAGGTTGATGAGGTAAAATGACTGTATTGGCCAACAGGATGCCTGGGGCATACTTACTGCATTCTAAAGAGCCGCTTTCCATTTATGTACAGTATGTGCATACATGCCCACATGTTAATTTGTACTTAAACAAGGATCCATACCAGTCTAGCGTTCTCAATCTCGCATTCCATTGCAGCAGTGGCAAAATCTCACCATCATTTGTACTTACTTGCATTTTTTTGAGCACTGGCTTGTCCAGGTGAGGGTACTGGCAGACTTCAAACAAGGTTCCATGGTTATCTTTGTCTCTTTTAACCAAACGAGACTGTGCCACCATCTGGACTGGAAAGTGTTATGCTACAGAGAGCATGTCAGCATTATTACGACTTTGCACAAGATATGCATTGGTTTGTCCACATAGGGGCCATGACAAAATTAACAACACAGACCCTGGCAGATCATCATTCACACCTTGACTGAGGTGAAATCTGTGTTTCCATCGAGTGGAACGGTCAAGTGGTGAAGAACCTACATTGTTCAACATAATGACACTCAACACAGGTATTCAGCCCATGGAAGCTAAATACCAGGAATTTTCCTTCAGTTAGTCAGAACTGAAGAAGCCTCTTGGATGAGAGGGGAAAAGTCTTCAACTTAACTCAAGCAAGTCCAGTTTCTTGGACTGTTTTGATAGACTTATTACTATTTTCATATAGTAATACATACACATCCTCCATTACTATAATAGAAATATTGAATATAGCTGCAAGAAATATGAGGCATTCTCAAATTTCATTAAAGTTCTTTTTTTGTACTTTAAGGTCCATTGTGTAAGGGTGACACTGCAGAGAGCAACAGACGGAGCAATTATCTGCTCACCACTTCTTTTCCCAAACGCTTCTGGAAACTATGGTGGCCTTCACCTACCAGAAAGGATGTAAACACTCATAATTCATAATTAAGTCCACTCTCCCACTGTCCTTTTCATTTCATCCTCCTCCTTTTTAGGTTTCTGCTTAGGATTTAGTACGTGGGCAGAGCTGTTCATCAATTGCAAGTTCATACAATAGGCTTCGGCTTCAAAATGTGAAATGCATATCTGTTTGGGCTACTGTAGAGCCATGTCAGGACAGGATGGCAGCCTCTGTTAAGCAAGGCCCTTGCCTAAAGTAGATATAAAGGCTTACTCAAAGGCTGCAAAACATTTTATTTCATTTTATTTAAGAGAGCAATCATCATGCTGATTTGTCTCGCCAGTGAACCAGGTCATTTTGTGTTTACCTTATGTGGTCACCAGGGATATCAGTTTGTGAATGCCTAGACATGTTTAGGAAATGCCTTGAATCTGAGGAGTAGAGTGGGAGGCGATTTCTTCATCATCATACACTGGCTGGTGAGAGAAGACAATGTTGGCACAGTTCTTCATGTCATTAAAAGACTTGAACCATCTGTTTTAGCCCTTAACATTAAGGTGCAGACTCCACACACCTCAGTGATCTAACGAGAGGCAGTGGTGTGTGATAAAGCCTGTGTTTTTTTACCCAGAGATGACATCTTCTCATCTGTGTCTCTTATGATTCAGCTGTTTCATGTCCCAGCTTTGATTATAGGCTTTGATAACCCCTCACACGGTATAAAGATAACATTCAGATCTCTCCTTTGACTCACTTAACGTGACGAGAAAGTTGTGGGGCTATACTGTGTAGCTGGATGAGACAAATGAGGAGTTCTGGACACCCTAAAGCCTTCGACCTGCAGTGTAATTTTATGTCACATCAGGTTGGGAAATGGCTGCACTGTGTATCTGACATGTCCAAAGACAATAAGTAAGTGGGAGACTTCCAAGAAACACCAAGCACTTTTCATTAGATACTGATCTCTTGTGGAGTCACAGATGGTACAGTTCTTTCAGATTTTTAGTCATACCTATCTTTGTTTAAGATAAATGCTGACCAGCATGTCCCACAGAGACCTACAGTAGGTTCTGCTACAGCTTATTTTGCTTTTTTGGTCCTCCTCTGGGCATCTGGGTGTCCTGTTTGACTTCACAGTTATACTGGCAAGGTTGCATTTAGTCACAGTAAGGATGTTGTCAGGTTACAACATCACTATTTTGCTGCAAAGTAATGCAGTAATAAGTCATATTGCCAATGTGGCTGCTGTTATTACTTTGTATAAACATGTAGTGCATTAGCACTGTGCACTGGGAAATAGAGATTTACAGAGTAACCCATAATTGGCAATTATTAAGGCTTTAATCCCTTAGCTACATATTGAATTTGTGTTGTCTCATATCAGCCTTGATATGGATTGTCTTTGTTCAAAACACAAGTTCCTATCCTAACTCATGTTATTCTGTCATTTGCACAGCAGGCATTCAGCTGTGAATTTGCCTGTGTCTGCTCTGGGGTTTGTTGGTGCAAATTTGGTGCTACTCTGATTGAAGGCAGCGTGTTTCATCGTGCTGGGACACACGAGTCTGCCCCAGAGGCAACATGTTTTCCACGTGGAACTCCGAAAGGTCTCAACTTGCCTCTGCCTAAAATCCACAGCCATTACCTGGTCTCCAGTGTATCCCTTTATATTTTAAGATATTGACAAACCATTTTGTTAGCATGAGTAATTGGTGCTAAAAAATGCTCTGCCTTATGCCTGTGATATTCGGGCTGTATATTGGCTCTGGTCATACAATGCATATCCCAGTACAGGGGTGATGATACAATATATTGCAATGTTTGAGATACTGTAGGCAAGGTGATATATTGTGACATGAAAGCAACTCTATTGCATGTTTTATCCACACAGAAATGACATTTTGGGAGCCCTCAAACGATATGTTTTGGAAACAGGTCTCACAGTGGGGCAATCTGAAAACGCCACCTTTGTGTTTTCTTGTAGACGACAAATATGATACTTTGGGAAAACCAAATTCCATAGTCCCACCTCTGCTCTCCCTTGTGTTTGGAAAATTTTGGGCAGATCACTTAATGATAACTTTTCTTTCCTTAGTTGCCCTGGCTTTCTTATTTCTGTTCTTTCCCATAATTGAATAGGTAATGTATAATTTTCAAATAAAACTTATTTTAAAAAAGTTTGCACACAGTGGGCATGTCGTATTCAGATGCACAGTGCCGCATTCTGTGCTTTGCATTTGGCGTTTAGAATTGGTTTGGGCCTTTTCCTGAAACGGTGTTTACACAGAACCTTTTCTGTGTGTTAGGGCCTTAAGTGGGGACCAAAGGAGGTGAATGCCACTTTTTAATACCACTTGTCAGTGTTTGTACAGAATATAAATGAAAAACACTCTGGTCTCAAACCACATGTTTAACAAACATGTAGAGAATCAACATTTTCACCATTTTGGCCACAGTTTAATGACATGACGCACACAAACACACAGTGGTAGCAACAGCCCTGCCTTCACTTTCCGTCTCTCTGCACCTGCAGTACCTGCAACCTCAAAGTAAGAGTCTGCTCTCCTCTTCTCTCTCTGTTTAAAGTGCAGCCAAAGATTTACGTAATATAAATTACAGTTGTATATTATATTGGCAATTACTCTAGAGTAAAAAGATAATATTGTAATTTAGGGCCCAAAAAGCTGATTCCTAGAAACCACAGTCAATAATATAATGCTTCAAAGAATCAATGTAGTATAACACCATGAAATATCACAGTATTTTGTTGTAACAATATTTTCTTACACCCGTATGTAATATACCAGTGGGTTTATTTGGATCTTCTGGATGTCAGACTGACTCTGTCATCAGCAAGTTAAACATTAATAAAGTACACTGAGGGAAAGAATGCACATGAATAAAGAATGTGGGTTAGCTATTAGTCCACATGTGTGTGTTTACACAGCAAGGCTTTCCCAGGTGCTATACGATCCCTGGGATTACAGCAGAGCAGGGGTTCAATAGGGCTTTACACACACACACACACACACACACGCACACACAAGGCACCACCACCACCACCACCTCTCTACCCCCCTGAAAGAAAAGAGAGGAGGGCAGACAGGGTGTGGGAGGAGGGAGTGGAGGGAGATAACAGATCAGAGGAAGAGAGAAGTAAAGGCAGCTCGCCTGCCTCTGATACAAAGACTATACAGGAAACACACACACAGTAACAGAGGCTGTGGAATATCTCCTACCTGCTCGTGCATGAATGAGTTCTTCTTCTGTGGAAAATGGTGGGACTGTCATCCACTACTGTTGAGGGTAAGTGTGAAAACGTTTTAATGTTGTGATATGTTATTATTAATTGTTGTTAGTATTTAAGATGAGTCTGTTTTGCATTTTAACATTGTGGTTTGTTGTTTGACATTTGTTGTGAATATGTTCGCTTTGGAAAGCGTGTATGAGTGCTTTTCTCTGCTGCCTGCTCAGGGGCAACAGATGAAAGTTTGTTTAAGGCTAAGGCTGGTGCAGACACCAAGCTGCACTCTGGCTCTGTCAGTGAAACTATTGAAGTTAAAATCAGTCCAGTATACTGAACTGCTAGTCAAAATGGGAAACATGCCTGGATTTATGAAGATGTGTAAAATTACTGATTCTGTATAAAGACATACAGCAGTCAATGTGAGACCGAGATTTCAGGTGATGTTTACTTCAGGTTTTAATCCTGATGAGGAGACGCAGTAAAACTTGGATTATTAAGAGGTTGAGAAAACTCAATGTTGCACCATTGTAATTTTTTTTTTATCCTCTAAAGACTTTCTGTTGGTTTGCAAATCCGTGTGTGGTTAACTGGAATGTCTGCCTGCAACAATATTGTGAAACAGAGCTGCTACAGAATGACTGAATTTTGTCATTTTCGAAACACATGGAGCAATGTGTGTGTGTGTGTGTGTGTGTGTGTGTGTGTGTGTGTGTGTGTGTGTGTGTTGGGGGGGGGGGGGGGGGGGGGGGGGGGGGGGGGTTTACAGCAAGATAAGCAAGCTCGGTATGAAGAAAGCCATATCTGCATCTGCTCACCCTGTTGAGGTCACATTATTTTTCTTTATATCAGGGGCTGTTGGACATGTTAGCACAGGTGTGCAACTCGCTGACATTACTTATCCGCCCACAGCAGCTCCCACTTTTCTTTCCCTCCCTCGGCAAGTCTGCTAATGTAAGCCTCTTTTAAAAGGTCTGAGTCTGCACCGTTAAGCAAACTACTCTTGCTGCGTGTGTGTGTGTACGAATGCACTTTACAGAGGCTTGCACTATTAACAGGGTGAGGAATGTTTCTAGTGTTTAACAGCTATTGTCACTGAGGTGCAAGGAGGTGCATGCCTGAGTGAATCCAGTGCTGTGAATAGTTTTACACTTTCCCATCCTCATCTTTTGTGGTGTCTGATTTGTGTGTGTATCTTTGCGAGGTCCAGAAAACCTACAAGCCTATCTTTGTGGGGACATTTTGTCTGGGCCCCACAACTTTAAATGACTTTTTCAGGATTATGACCTCGTTTTAGGATTAGGGTTAGAATCAGGGCACGTGTTAGGTTAAGGGTTAGGGTAAGGCACTTCCTCACTGAGATATAAAAAAAAGTTTGTGTGCGTGTGTTCTTGTATTTGCTGCGGAGTGAGGACCGAAAATCATATAAACCCTACAAAGTGAGGACATTTTGACAAAGTGAGGACATTTTGGCTGATCCTCACTTTTTTTCATCCTTTAAAAGGGCTTTTCAGGGTTAAAACCTGGTTTTAGGGCTAGGGTTAGAATTAGGTTAGTGTTAGGGTTAGAGTTAGGCATCTAGTTGTGATGGTTAAGGTTAGGGTAAGGGGCTAGGGAATGTATTATGTCTATGATGATGGGTCCTCACTTTGATAGAAGTGCAACAGTATGTATGTGTGTGTGTGTGTGTGTGTGTGTGTGTGTGTGTGAGAGAGAGAGAGAGAGAGAGAGAGAGAGACCTTGTTAGGAGTAATGGCTTCCAAACCTGGTCCTATTGAGACAGATTCTAATGTTTGAGCAACTGGTTAAGATTGAACTGTGGAAAGGTTAAGGTCAGGGATAATGCTGTTCTTTAGTCTATACAAATGAACTGAAGTCAATTCGAGCCCTTAAAAGGATAGCTGCATGAACCTCTGTGTGTATAATACACCCCTCATAATGTTTTTGCTCAGGTTAACCCCATGTGATCAAAGCTTAGATTAAAGTCATGTTTTTTTCCCTTCATGTAGCTTCAAAATGTTTCAGTTTCACCTTGGTATGTCTTTGATTAAACCTGATCCAACCTGCTTTTATGTTGCATTATCATCATCATATGTGTGTGTAGTTTCCCTCAGGTGCTGGGCTCAAAATGTGTTTTATCTGGCTTTTAAAGGCATCACTCACTCACTCACTCACTCACACACACACTCACACACACACACTGGTTTCCATGACTTCAGAGGACATTGCAATCACTTACATTTATTTCCTGGAGACTGACTTGAACCTTAACCATAATTACCAGTGCCCTTGCCCTGGCCCTGACCCTGACCCTAACCTTGACCTAACCCTAATGTCATCCTTAAAAACATGTCTTTACCTTAAAAGGTAGTACTTTATGGCATTATGGGGACTTGATTTTTGTTCCCAAAAGGAAGACAAGTCCCCATAATGTGACTGTCTAAACAGATTTAGGTCCCACAAGATAAGGAGTACCAAGTACACACACACAGTAGATATGAAAAGTTGCAGCAGCGATTTAAAGGATCATACGCTGTTTTCGATGTGTCTGAACCCATGTGAGAATTGCAGTGTGGATTATAAAGGCCTGACTGGTGACCTAAGGGAGGTCTTATGTGCCTCACATGTCAAATACTACAGAGTGATTCAAACTGATCATCAGCTTCTTGGAGCGAAGTGAAGCAAAGTGCTTTTTTTCCCACTTCACACAGACTCCTTGAAAGCAGCACTTAGATTTCTGTGCTGACTGGTATAAATCTTTCTCTGCTGTAAATGAGTCATGCTGTGGATGAGGTTCTTCCACTATATTAGGGGAAGCCCAGTGGTGCACTCGAGCCAGAATCCCAACAGCTGAAACCTCTGGCAGAGAGACAGCGCTGACCTGGCCAAGCCAAGACTTCCCTCTCTCTCATGAGATTCCTCTCCTTTCCTTTCCTTTCCTTCACTTCACTTCCTAATTTCTGCTGCATGAATTGGATTAATGAAGAAACATTCCAAGTCTTTGTGTTTATTTTCTTCTCATTTTCTCTTATTGGGCTGCTTCCATATTTTTGTCACAATTGATGGAAACCACTCTTGTTAATCAGGCCCAGGCAAACACACCCACACACACACACCTACTGTTGTCTGTATATTTACTAGGACACATATGTAAGCCCAGGAAGACCCACCTCAGGAAAGTATGTCTGTTTTCAAGGAGTGGGTGTAGTCGGAAACACGGAACACACAGACCACAGATGCACACCGAGATACATTTTGGTATATGCAAGCAGTCTGTGTTCATCCACTTTCTGCCTGTTAATTTACATAATCCTTCCAGTATGTTGTAGATGTTTGTACATGTGCTGGTGTTTGTGTAGTTTTTCCATATGATTGCCCACCATACAAAAGATTTTTCTGTCTGCGTGTCCCATGGCTGACTCCTGGGAGGTGCATGGCTCAGTGGTTCTCACAATTGAAAGGACAGTCATTTCTGAAGAGAATCTTTGATGAACACCAGCATTACTGTGACTCTCTGTGCTCCAATGCAGTGTTTGTTGTGGTTCACTGCCAGGCAGAAAGAAGAAGTATCCATAACACTAGGCTAAAGGGTAAAGTTAAAAAAAAAGGAAAACATTTAAATAATCAGTAGTTGCAGCCCAAGTTTAATATGGTTCAACTGTTTCATGTTTCCCTGCAGCAGTAAAGTTGTAAAAGGACACAAGTCGTGATGAAAACACTGGGGAGAAAAGGGGGAGGACATGGAGACTGGGTGGTGGCACTTGCTTATGTGTCTGCCGTGATAAGAGAGGAGTCCACGCACAGCAGAAGCAGGTTGCAGGTCTGTTCTCTGTGTTCCAAACTTGTCAGAGGGAGACGGTTTATTTAAGTTCTCTTCTGAAAACAGGGAGTGGACTCCATCCCTCCTCTCAGATCAACACATGAATTGAATGATTGCTGGAGGTGTGGGAGTCTGACGCAGCTCTTCCTTTTGTGAGTCCGTAACTTGAGCTTTTAATTTACCTTCTCAGCTTTATCAGTGACAGTTGATTGAAATTTGGGTTTGTGCCCATCTGTATTTGAGCCAGCGACATGTTCGAGCTGCTGCTGCTGTGTAAGATATTTGCAGGATGTTCTGCTGTGTGCAGTTCTTTTTTTTCCTTTTTTGTGACTTTGATTCCACTTTTCTTCCTGGTTAATTAGCAAACATGTTTCCTGTCACTCCACTCTTCTGTCATTGTTTAGTCTGTGTAGTGACAGACTGGAGAAGAGGAGGAGGAGGCAGACTGTGATAAGGTGGCAGATTGACAAATCTGCCACCTTATCACCTGACACAGATTCACATATGACAAACTGTGAAGCCAACTGACAGAAAATGAAAGGGGACAAAGCAGAATAGTCTCTTTGACATCCTCCTGGGGTTCGTTTGGACTTGTCAGCGTAACCTTTGCCCTCTCTGCTGATACACTGAACTCATGCCCCCCTGACCTTTGCCCCCTCCATGTTCAGCGATGGAGGTGCTGGTGAATGAGCTGGGAGCTCTGCTCAAGATGCTGGACCAGGAGAACCTCAGCTCCTCCACCCAGGAGAAGAAGACATCTGTGTGGAACCTCCTGCAGCAGATTCAGCCATCAGGTCAGAAAAAAGAAGGATGATTAAGTCCCTTAATTAATCAGTCAGACATTCACACACCATCATTAGAGATGTTTCTGCTGTGCAACATTGTACTTATGCTGGTATGCAATAAAGCAGCAGCTGCTTTATTGCATACCATGAAGTTAAATATGAATTAAAACTTTTCCTTACAAACGCAATTAAAATGTAACCAAAAAAATTACCAAAAACCTAAATTAATACATCTACTTCTAGCAAATCAACATGCAATGTTTTGTGGCGATTATCAGTTATGTGCTGTTACTCTATCAATGAGTTTTGTGGATTTGTTCATGTTTTTTCTTATCCTCTCTTATAGTGCCAGGGAGAGACTACATCTACATGAACTCAGCAGTTTACAGAAATGGCACCAGCTTTGTCGAGTCTCTCTTTGAGACCTTTGGTGAGTGTGAGTTTCAGCACAGTGCTGTTAAATACTAACATCCTGGCCATTTAATAAGCTGCACGTGCCATCTTCATACTAACTCTCATTGTGCATTCTTATTATTTGTAGACTGTGAGCTGGGAGACCTGAAGGATGTTGATGATGAGATAAAAGATGACACAAACACCCAAAGTGACACTTTAAAACAGGCAAGTTGCCAAAACATACCAGTGCATTCCAAACTTCTTCCTCCTTCCATAAATATCAGTTCCTTGAGAAATAGTGGCTATAAATCCTGGGAGTACAATATCATGACACCATGTGTGTGTGTGGGATGAGTGTTGTTGCACACATCCCACACTTTTTTTAAATTGAAACCAAAATCCAAGGCACTTTACAATGTCATATGGAGAAAAAGTAAAGAGTGGGAGACTTTTGTGGACGATTTGAGTTGTAGGGATCCACCCAGAGACTACAGTATGTGTCTCATTTCATTTTTCGGCTTCTACCCAGCACCCCTTTGATGATGCAGTTTCCTGGGTGTGAAGAAAACAAGTCTATGGTGGTTGTGTGGGTACATTTGAGAGTCATGATTATGTTTGTGTGTTTCCTTTGACAGAACTCCCCGGACTCCCCTGCCCCACACTCAGCTGACTCTCCTCCCCCTCTGCCCACAACGCCTCCTCCTGAGGAGTATTATGAGGAGGCTGTACCTCTCAGTCCTGGAACGATGCCGGAGTACATCATCACACGAGGTCAGCCTCGACCCGCCTCTGCCCATCTCACTGCTATTCCAACATTTTGTTGTTAAAAACTTGATAATAAAAAGCTAGGGTCAAGCAGTGGAGTAGTGGCTTGCACTGTTGCCATACAGCAAAAAAGATTCGGGTTCACGATCCAGTCTGACCAAGGACCGTTTTGTATGGAGTTTGCATGTCCCCATGTGCGCATGTGTTTCCTCTGGACTAGTTTCACCACACAGTCCAAAAACTCTGCATTGACCGTGGGGGTGAGTGGTTGTTCGTCTCTGTGTGTTGGCCCTGTGGTGAACTGGTGACCCGTTGAGGCTGTACCCCACCTTTCGCCCAGTGTCGACTGGGATTGGCTCCAGCAGCCCCGTGGCCCTCATGTGGAGGATAAATCAGTGGACAATGAATGAATGAATGAATGAAAAAATAAGTAATTTAGGACCCATTTTATTAACCCTGCTTAACTGACCTTTTATTTAATGTTATTGTTTGAAACATTTTTGCTGGGTGGGTGCTCTTGGGGAAGTACGGTTTAGTTTAATCCTTTGAGACACTTTAAATGATTGATTGATAGTTGTATTAAATTGCATGATGAAACATTCATTAAAGATTTTTTTTTTTTCCATTTCCAGTCAGGTCCAGCCCTCCTAACTCTATCGAAGATGGGTATGAAGATGCTGAAAATAACTACCCCACTACCTGCATAAATTCACACCGTAAAAACTCTTGTGAGTTCAGACTACTGTAAACTCAGATTAGAGAGTTAAAACAGCCTATTTGGCAGAGATGGATGCGGCCCTCTTCATGTTCTCTGTCACTGCTCCCCCCAGACAATGATTCTGACGCGCTCAGCAGTTCCTATGAGTCTTATGAGGAGGACGAGGAAGAGAGGAGCCCCGGCGTTCGACTCACTCATCAGTGGCCCTCAGACGAGAGCTCCATGCCTCCTGCCAGGGACTGTCGCATCTGTGCCTTCCTGCTGCGCAAGAAACGCTTCGGCCAGTGGGCCAAGCAGCTCACAGTCATACGAGAGAACAGACTGCAGGTGAGGTGTTCGGTCACATATGCTTCTTTTCTTTTTTTTTTTTCCTTCAAAATTTTAGACATTTTAGACAGTCTTCCTTTGCCATAAATTGTGTTTGTTTTTAAGCATTCTTTGAATGTTTTTATGTGTTCTTTTTATGTGCTATCTCTCTCATTTTTAATTTCTATTTTGTAAGGTCTCTTGTCTCTTTGGAGCAGTCATTCCAAGGACTGGGTTGGGAACCAGAAATAGATCATGGGAGATTTTCAAATATAAATGTGCTGAATTTTTTTCCAGTTTTGTACTTAGGAAATACACATGCATAATATGAGGTTATGATTCCGTAATCAAACATACAGTATATCTCTTGAAATTACTGCTTCTCTATTTTAAAATATTAGGTGTTACTATACATGGTGGTCAACTGATATTCTATGGCTGATGCTGATCTTTGTACAGAATATGATGCTGAATCAATTTTTTCTTCTAAAAATAACAGTTTAAAAATAATACCATATAATTCACAAAATTGCTTAATTTAAACTAAAAATGTTATGGGCTATCTTTTCAATCTGTACTTTGGATGTGCAATATAGTGAACCCATTTATTTTAAATGTATTTCAAAATGTATTATGTATAAAATTCAATACATGAATATTTGTCAAAGAAACATTTGGATGTTTTTTGTGACTTTCTGTCACTGAAGTTTCTGAGAACAAGAAATGTGTAAACTTACATAGATAAGTAATAAACTTGCGGCGCATGATCCTTTAAATCGCTGCTGATTAAGTAAATAATAAATGGCCAAAGGGAGAAAAATATTGTCATGACTTGTATCGTGAATTGTCATCCTAAAATGTGCTTAGAGGATGGTCCCAACTTCTGTATGATGCTCCTTCAACGTACAGTATCCTATAAATATGTCCTCTTTTCGTTGCAGTGCTACAAGAGTTCGAAGGACACATCTCCCTATGTGGACCTGCTG
This sequence comes from Brachirus orientalis, assembly GCA_016785285.1. Lineage (NCBI taxonomy): Eukaryota > Metazoa > Chordata > Actinopteri > Pleuronectiformes > Soleidae > Brachirus > Brachirus orientalis. The sequence goes on from JAFBJR010000138.1 coordinate 2,364,286, forward strand.
CTGCCCCAGTGCACTGTGGTCTATGCACCCAAAGACAGCAAGAGGAAGCACCACGAGCTGCGCTTCACTTTGCCTAATGGTGATGCACTGGTGCTGGCAGTCCAAAGTAAAGAGCAGGCCCACAGATGGCTGAGGGTAAGCTGCATCCTGCACTGCACATATGCACATACTGTACATGTGTATGTCATTATAGAGACTAATAACACAGCCAGCAGTCATGCTGACAATTACTGGAAGTGGGTTTTGTGTAAAAAAAAAACAAAACAAAACAAAAAAAACCCCAAACAAGGAATTTACTGTGAAATCCAGACTGACACATGTTAAAAAGAATGTTTCCCCTCAGGTTGTTAGAGAGGTGTGTGGTCAGAGCGCAGGCCCTGAAGAACCCATGTCTCCTGTCTGTCCAAGAAAAACTGAACTTGACAAGGTAAGTGCAGAGGAGAGGAGGTTTGAATTCACACCATCGTGTCATTTTAATCCTTAAGACAACCATTCAGCTTCACAGTCAAGGTGAGGAAAAGTCAGTAGCAGGCTGCAATTGTGCTGTCAGCATCAATTCTATTACACAATTGTTTGGATTGTAACAGCAAACAGAGATAACCTGTATTTGGCCTTCAGAACAAAGAGGAGATATGAAGTGCAATTGGTTGTAAAGACAGAAATGATAGGGGTGGGAGTGAGACAGTGTGTGAACACACATTTATGTACCTGTCAGAACAATCTGCAGAAAGCAAACAGACATAAAAGCAGAGTGAGGAGAGAGAAGCTGCCATAAAATTGGAAGAAGGAAAGGCAGAAGGTGTTTGTCAGTTGTGTGTGACGATGATGACGGGGGGGAGGCGGACGTACGACAGCTTGTTTTTCGGGCTCGGTAATTTCTCTCGGCGTAAGTGGACAGATTGTTCTGGACGCCGCTGCTGTAAATCAAAATCTGTGCTTCTTCCTCAGAGGTTATCGGCAGAGAGGAACACATCAGACTCTGACAGTGTGGGTGTGTCCGCTGGAGACAACTGCAGAGAGAACGGTGAGACGGTGAGGGTATCTGTATCAGTCTGATGCGTGTCACAGTCACTGGATCAGATATGAGAAAAAAAGGACTGTAAAATCTGATATGATCCACAAACCCTAAATTCCACATTATTGCTTCACTAAAAATAGTTTGTAAAAAGGCACCGATTTTTTTTTTTTCTGCAGTTGCAGTATTTTTTATTTTTGAAAAGGCTGCTTTTGGCTGGATGGTGAATGCAGCTTAATTGTTTGAAAGGTTTAAAATCAACTGTATCGGACTGATATTGGTATTGGCAGATACTGAAGGTTGTGGAATTGTATCAGACGAGATGTGGTATTGATTATCTGTTATCAGTACACCACATTTATTACACGCATGCGCACACGTGGCTTTTCTCCTCAGTTGTTCCCCTAAATTGCATCATCTCGTTCATGGTTTTCATCAGCAGCTGGAATCTCTTTATGAATCTTAATGTGAGGTGAATCGTTCGTGGACAAGTGTGTTGTTTTTGATTCGCAGTATTTTTTTTTTTAGGTCGTATTTTTTATTTTGTTTCCAAGATGTGCTGTATGAGTTTAATTAATTTAATTGGCACAGAACACATCACCATCAAAATACAAATAAAGCTGCAATGCGTTTATTTTTGAGCAGGGGAATTCACTTCACTGAAACTTCTACTTCTTACTCCAACCTGTTTACAGTCATCTCGCTTCAATCGTGCAATTTTGTAGTTGCCTCCATTCGGCTTGACATAAAACACTTCCTGTGTGCAGGCGACAAGACAATAGTTTGGTTTTCTGTGTGTCATGTAAACATAAAGTATTAGCCCGAGTAATATCAAAGCAGTCATAGTTGGACCAACATAACAATATAATTTGATTCAAAGTCTGATTACTCCTGCGTGTATATGCTTAAATGGACTGAAGTCAGACTTTGCGTTCTGTGCATGCACCAACATTTCCTCACCACTCTTTGACCCGGAAGTAGAAGGAGACGGCGTATAAACTGCAGTATGTTGCTGTAAAAGAGCAATAACATCATCCTACGATTAACATGTGCAGTAGGTACAAAATATACAGAACCACAGACGTCACGCACTAGAGCTTTAAACAATTAAATTGCAGACTTTGAGATTATTATTCATATTTGGGCCCTAGTCTGCATATGACCTTATGTCCACACTGCTGCATTTAAATTGTGTGGGGTTGGTGGAGGAGGTGGGAGTGTCGGTTAATTTGCACAACTTGCTCGTAGTCGCAGCTCGACTTCACTAGAGAGTTATGATTTCAGAGTTGGATGTGAGAGCGTTAGAAATAATTGACTGTATTTAACAATCTGGCTTAAATTACGCTGAAGAAAAAACATTGGCTCACATAAGGAATCCATATTCATTTGGGTTTCTCTTGACTATTATTTAGTGCCAAGTTGGATATGTGAGAGCATTCTGAAACATCTGACTTTCCATGTTGTAATTACAACTTTCATGTTGACGTGGCTGTTTACATGTCAGGAAGATGGATGCAGTGTAGGGTCGCACCAAAGTTCAGCACTCATTATGACAACTGAGCTATCTATGAAAACAGAGCAACCACCGATGAAGACCAAGAGAAGCAGATGATGGCTTTGGTTTAAAAAAAAAAAAAAAAATGCTACTGTGTGTACACTGAGTTAAAACATTGCTTTGATTTTACTTTTATCCAGTCCACAGCTTTCTTTTCTTCACTATCCAAAGATAAATTAAAATCTCTTATGGAATTCTTTCATTTGGTATAGGCAAAGTCAAACGAGGGGCTTTAGCTGCAGGCCGTAAAATCACACGCATCATCAGCTTTTCCAAGAAGAAACCCCCTCGGCCAGGTGATCCCCGGACGTCCTTCAGCGACCCCCGACAAGGTCAGACTGTGCTTCATGTGGCTGTCTAGATCCAGGTTTGCAGATGCATCATTTTGTTTCCTTTCGCACGACACAGGCTACCTGTCAGTGCTGGTGAACCAGGTGTGGCGGGAGCAGTGGTGCTGTGTGTGCAGAGGGTTTCTGCTCTTCTACCATGACAAAGGAGACACTCGAACCTCGCTGCCCTCACTTCCTCTGCAGAGCTGTGAGGTGTTGCCGGGGCTCGGACCCAAACACCCATTTGCGTTTCGCATTCTGCGCAGCAGCACTGAGGTGGCTGCACTGGAGGTAGAGTGTTTTCATTGTTGTTCTTGAAGCGTCACTAGTTCTTGATGTGCGCTGTTCACATTAAAACTGTGTGACGTGAAAAGTGCAGCCCAACAAAAAAACGCACTGAAGGTTATCAGTCAAATTTGCAGTTCCCCTCAGGTTTATGAAGCATTTTATTGCCTTTTAGCTTCAGTGGTGCTGCTGTCATTCTGGTTTTATGCTTATCTTGATCTTCATGTAAGATCAACAGCAGACAGAATAAAAAAAAAAAGCAGCAAGCTAAGGAACTTACTTTGAACTCTTAGTTCCCAAGGGGCAAGATATTTTGCTTGGGAGTTGGAGTGAGGAGACCAATTTTTGATTATTATTATTTACATTGTAGTAATACTTTCTTTAGCTAAATTTTTGTTAATTAAATTGCTAGTTTTCTGTAGCATATTTTCATGTTTTTTTGTTATTTAATATAATGGGTTTGGACATAGTGTAGGCATCACGCAGCATTTGTGTCAGATGACTGGTAAGGGACCAGAATGCACTGGGGTGGGCCTATGGTTTACCATTGTGAGAGGCAGACAGGATTTTTTTTGTTGTCCAAAAGCTTATTCTATGCTTCTTAGTTTCAGTAGTATGCTTGTTGTCTGTCCACCCCTGCGCTGCTGATATACACACAAAAGCTCCCTCTGTCAGGTCTGATAGTTTTGCTTAACAGAGCATGTCATAATGTCGCCACAAAAAAATGCAGCAAATTTTACACACTGCACCTTTAATTTAGTACCCACAAACAGGACCTCAAAATGATTGTTATTGCTCTGTCCGCTGAAGGCGTAAGTAGGTAAGTGTGTGCTAAAGTGGATATGTTTGCAGAGAGGCTGTAATGTCCGTGAGTTGTTCTGACTGACTGATTTGTCCTGTCCCCTTGCCTTTTAGGCAAGCAGCTCTGAGGAGCTTGGAAGGTGGCTGGGTGTCCTCTTGGCAGAAACAGGCTCTGCGACAGACCCAGAGTCCCTGCATTATGACTACGTTGATGTGGAAACCATTGCTAATATCCGCAATGCTGCACGAAATTCCTTCCTGTGAGTGTGATAGGGGGGGGGGGGGGGGGGGGGGGGGGGGGGGGGGGGGGGGGGTATTTGGTTGAGGTCAGTGCAAGGCCACCAACGAGTGCATTGATGCTTTGACCTCATTTACATTTCCATTCTCTCTCTCTCTCTCTCTCTCTCTGACTGCAGATGGGCCACCACCTCCAGCAGTGCCTCTACAGACTGCAGAACATATGACGAAGTCCCTAATGAGGAAGTGCAGGTGCGAAATATGCTCGGATTCACACCAATTCACACAGTTCACTTACATTTTATGTGTAATGTCTCACTTTAATATGACAAGAGTGGATGCTATGTGTCTGTATGTGCAGCTGCTGGGGACACACAGCTGGTGGTCACTCAAACAGATAGTTCTCTGTTACATGTTTATCAATGTCGACTTTCTGTTGGCCAGAGAAAAAGTGCTGTGTGGGCAAGGGAGAGGGGAAAAGGCTCCAGAAAAGCAGTCAGACTGATGGGAGGAAAGAAAGAGGTCAGGGCACTTTTACAGCCTGTAAACCTCTTTCTTAACCCCACTGACATGCCACTTAAACATGCACCGCTCTCCACCTTCAGCCACAAACATACACACCTCTGTGGTCGAAAAACCAATAAATCTAAATGTTGGTTTATTGCTCTTTTCCTCCCCTCTCCTCATCCTTCCCACATCTGTCATGTCCTCCCTCCCACTCTTTGCTCCACCCAGTCAGGGGAGAACCGCAGGCAGCAGTCTGGGAATCAAGGGAAGCGCCGCTCAAGTTTCTCAAGCAGTGACTCCGACAAAACCAAACCATTAGTTTCCCTCAAACGAAGTGGATCAAGTAAGTGTGACTGGTTGGCTTTACTAACATTTCTGTAATACCAGTGGTCTGGCCTGAGCAAGGCCTTGTGAACTACACTGTTTAGAAGACAGCTTTTATGATGGCTATAGGGCATCCTATTCTTACTCTAGTAGTGTTACTAGAAACACCTACAGTAAATTATTCTCTATTTAACGTGCACAGAAACGACACAATAATTTAACCAGGACACTCTTAGTTCTTGAGATTTCTATGTACAGACTGCAGTGCCCACTGTGCACATGTGGGAGTTTAGATATGCAGGTCAGTTTTAAGGCACCAATGTTTTTATGAACTCGAATGAAACGTTTCTCACCCCTGTGGGATAGACACTGTATTTACTGTACGTTTTGTAGAAAATGCAGTGGAAGGAACTATGCCTGTTGCTATTGATGAAAATGAGGGCAGTGTGATATCATCAGTGCCTTGAGCTACAAAGCTTTTTCTAAATGTGTAATAAATGGAGGCAAATATTTTCAGTTTTTAACCATTCAGTGTTTTTGAATCAGCATTCTTAAACAGTATATGTAGAAAAAACAATTACATTTCATGTTTCATTTACATGCACACTTTCTCCTTTAATGTATAAAAGAAATGTTAAGTGTCAAAACTGGTTTTAAAATTAGAGTTGACAAAGTTTAGATGGAGCCCACTCAGCCACAAACCATTTATATTCTTTATGATGATAAGTTGTTCATGTCAGTGACATATTGTGATCTGCACGAACCACAGGCATTAGAAGTACACAGTACAAACTTTAATGTGATTTATTCACACGAACAGTCCCCCAACCAGGCAGCTGATGTTTATTTGTAACTACAGTTCAACCAGTGTCATTTGAGACGCTTCATGCCTGTGAATTTTCGGTTTTCACCCCTCTCTGCACTCCATCTGTCCATCTAACAGTGACAGCAACTTTATGTGTCTAGAGGGAAACTACTAATTCTACAGTTGGCTCTTTAAAAAAAAACAAAAAATAAGTACATACTTTTCTCACATACACTACCATTCAAAAGTTTCTGAGAAAGTGTGTCCAAACTTTTGACTGGTAGTGCATGTGTTTCAGATTCAAACACTCTAGCTTTATTGTAGTCATTTCAGTGCAGTGCCAGTTCACCCACAAGTCATAGAATCTGTGCTCTCATCTGGCTGAATATTCCCCCTTTTCCCCTCTCCTCTTAATAATCCTCTCAATTTCCATCTAAAATCATTTCCTCCCTCCTTTCCCACATCCTCCTGTGTCAGCTGGACTCTGACATGCAAGTAAAGGAGATGAGCGTCCTGGGTTTAAGAACATGATATTAGTGGGGTTGGCCGGCTCATTTCGCTTCTCGGTGCTGTCTCTCAGGTCTTCACTATGACATCCTGACACATCAAAGAATCAGTGCTCTCCAGTGCTGAGGACTTTAGGATGTAACCTGAGATTTATAGACTCTCACATTAGATCCGCTGTCTTGCCTCCTGACTTAGTGGGAGTTTGTGTCTGTGTTTATCTTGTATATGTATTTCACTACATCTACAAGTTGACCGGTGTAGACTGTGTAACCCTAACCCTGTGGCTAATATGTGATGCAGATCTTTTTAGGACAATGGTATTTTTCCTTTTTCCTCCTTCTGATAAAATTTTACAGTCAAATAATTGCAGCGATACACAAAATTGATCAACCAAAATAAAAATTAACTGGGCATGACTTATGAAACAAAATATAAAGTGTACTGCACTCAGCAGCATGTTTTTGAGAAAAAAGGATGTGTAAACTTGAATTTATAATACTCAACTAATTAACTAATTAACTAATAATGGCCCAATTGATCAATCTTTCTCTAATCATATCCTTATTATCTCAAAACAGCCCTGAATAACAAAAGAGGTCAAATTGGTGGTGTCTTCTCCCCAGCAAGTGTAAAGAGCATGACCGTGAAACGGACACGCAGGCAGATCACTGTCAACAGTTCGGTCTTCTTCCCATAACCTTTGCACATCTGACCTCTTACCTTTGCTCCTACCCAGACGGCAACCAGTATGGAAGGTATGGGAAAACACGAGCGGAGGAGGATGCCAAACGTTACCTGAAAGAGAAAGAAGAGCTGGAAAGGGAGAGAGATGGGATACGGAATGCACTGGTGACTGTTCGACAGGAGAAGCGAGAGCTGAAGGAAGAGCTGAAGACAGCCTCTGGTGAGGAGATATGATTCATCTGATTTATGTGTTGTTTTTTACAACCAACCAGTTTAGATGGGTTTTATATTTACTGTATAACTGGTTCCGACCTTGACCTCTACTATTAGAGGGTCATATATGAGGACAGTTTCCCTGCACGACTAAATAAAACATCTTATTATTGTTATTAAAACTCAAACCACCTTGAAATATAATTGACATCATCTAGTTTCACTGGGATATACATACTCATATACGTTCCCTCAATTTCAGAGAGAAATTTAATTTCAGGATATTAGTTCAGGGTCAATAAGGTGATTCCATCCTCTGAATCTGAGTCAAGTTTCTTAGTTCTATGTGATCATAAAGGTTGACTGAACTACACGGTCACTGAGACAGCAAGCTAACACTTCTCCCTATTTTATTGACTTTTCAAATAACTGATATATCAAAAAAATTAGCAATGTTATCAATAAAAATAGACTCTTGAACTTGTAACATACATTTTCAATGTGATCAAGTTGTAGCTAGTTTTTATTTCTTGTGGGCGGATTAATATAGTTATAAATGTGAAAGAAAATAAGAAGAAAATAAGAAGAAAATAAGAAGAAAATAAGAACGCGCTCCACCCCATCATTCCACCCCATCTTGTCTGCAACAGTGTGATTGCACGCCACTCCTGAAGTTTCAATCAGATTGCTCAATGTATAACTGGTTACTTCCTGTTTGAAATGGACAACTTCCTGTGTGGGGAAGGTTATGTTCTTAGAAGTGTTCAAGGCGGGTCTCTTGTCTCACGTTTGAATTTTCAAGCGGCTTGGTCAATGCAAGGCAAAGTTCCACCACACTTCCTGTTTCACAAGACCAACTTCCTGTTAGGAGGTCATGTTTTTGCAGACATGTTCAGGACACTTCTTCTTCTGGAGTTTTAGGGGGATACGATAAAGAGCAGCATACAAAGCTGTAAAATGTGATGTTTTCTGCTTCCACTGCTGTTTACAAAATTTTACAGTTTCATATAGATGACTTCAGAACGGGACTATAATCAATCATAGTAAGTTTGATCCAGAATGGAACCTGCCATAACAAAATGATAACAGTTTTGTTTAAAAATTACAATAGTTGTGTCTAAACTGCAGCGAAAATAATAAAAATATCAAGACAATTCCCAATTCACCAAATTCATACTTTGTGTTTTAGGGCCATCTTTACCAGGTGGCGAGGTTTCAAAATAAAAATAAACCGTGCTGTCATATTCTTAGTTAGTCTAATTTAGGTGGGTATGTGTGTGTGTGTGTGTAATTCTTTGGAACAGATAAGAGGAAGATCTCCCTGAACAAGCGTTTGTCCCATCTGGAGGAAGCCTGTCGAGCTAAGGAGGCGGAGAGGGTGGACCTGGAGCTGCGACTGACGCAGGTCAAGGAAAACCTCAAGAAGAGTCAGGCAGGTGGAGCACTGGGTGCACCAGTCGAGGCTAAACCACCAGTTAAGGTGTGTTTTCTGGATTTATGTAGAAAGATTTGTTAACATGTATATCATATACACGATTATCTGTTTACCTCTTTTCTGTTTTTTTTTTTTTGCGTAGGCCACCAGCAAAAAGAGTCAGTACAGCGCGACATTACCGGTGAATTGTGCGTCAGAAATGCGTAGGAGGCCTCCATCTGTTTATGCTTCTTCAGGAACTGTCATGCAGAAAGCAAAGGTGACACATATCTCACTGTTTTCCCCCTCATTCACAGATTTCTCTGTCGGCCTCCACAGGAGGTTCAGCATGAGCTGTCGTCAAGAGGGTTTTCACGGGTCACAGCGTTGACGTTTACAGTTAAGCATCTGCTTTTCTGAGTTTACTTTAAACGTACATTAGGCAGGATTTAAACAAGTCCCCTCTGCAGTTGCTAGAGGCTCAATCCTGTGCTCTGATTGGCTGTTCTCCTACTACTCTGCATATAGGTCCATTCAATGGATTGATCACTACTCCCTCACATAGAGTGTATGCAAAAATGATCACATTCGTCTTTGTATGAAAAGTGAAGCACAGGAAGTCGAACAGAAGTAGCAGTTAGCCACCAGGGGGCGACTGCACTGGTTGAAAAAGAACTCTGCTTTAATGGAAGTCAATGGGGGAAGTGATCCTTCCTCTGACTTCATTTATAATGTCATTAAACTTTTTCCTGAGGAGTTAATGTCGCACTCACCAGTGTTGGGTTGTCTTCAATCAAACATAATGTAACGTATGTAAGTCATGTTCCTGTTTAGAGGAAAATTGAGGCTAAAGCACGGCGCCAGTGGACACCAGTGTGATTGACACAGTAATAGTGTGATTATACAGTAATAGGTGCTTGTAATTTTATGAGCTAATATACAGCCTGTGCTGTAAAGAAACCTAAGAAAGGGCAAACTCTAAAAGAGACCTGGAACAATATAAATGCAGTTAGACAAATGTCAATATGAGTAGAGATTTTCAAAGATGGAGAGATTTCCTTGTTCAGGTGCCATGGATGAAACAAGTTTATCTGTCTGTGCTCAACTGATGAGTGGAGCTCATGACAGAGAGCCTTAATCTCATAACATCAGTATTTAAACATTTCTAGCAATCTTGCCTACTGCTTTCTTAAGTGGACACATGGATGTTTGATATCACTTTCCCCCCCCCCCCAACTATTTCTACTTAATGATAACACCAGGTTTGACTGAGTTTGACTATTATCATTGTCACTGTCCCTGTCATTTTTGGAGTTTTTATTGACTTTTACTTGGCCCTTGCGTTTTTGGCGAGCTGCCATGATATATAACGAGTGAACAGAAGTATTCTGTCCAAGTTTACACCAAATTTATGGCTGGACATTTAGTTGAAATTAGTGACCGATGATGTGTTTACTTTTAAGGTTGCACTGAGAGATCACGCTGGTATTTCAGTTTGTTTTCTGTGTACTTAGTTGTAGGCACATTTTACTATAGCATAACACTACCATAACTGATTTTATTTAATTTGGTGCCATGTATGTATTTTCTATTTTATTATTTTTACATGTGTTTTATCTTCCATTACTTTAAATGAACTCTCTGAAACATAGGCTATTATTGTCACTTTATTACTAAACATTCTGACCTTTCTATTTCTACAGGAATGGGAGTCAAAGAAAGGAACCTAGGACCTGTAATCTGACCTGTAATCCCACTAAGGATATCAACACCCCTTAAACCCAGAAATAAACTGTAATGAAAGAATTCTGCCACTAGGTGGAGGTACATCTCACTGAATTCTTACCCTTGTGTTTTTTGAGAGGACTTTTACAAAATGTGAGGACTTTAAGGATGTCACAACATCTGTGTTGTCATTGACTGTGGTGATGCAGATCCAAAAGTGTTGAAAGAAAAGAAAAGAAAGAAAGCCACATGAAAAAGTGTATGAAAAAGCAAAGTTGAAATAGAAAGGGAACACAGAATTGTGTTGCAATCAAGTTTAATTGTGAATGTGCCACATGAGAAGAAATGTGACTTATGTGTTAGAAAATAGGAGGAAAGGAGGCAGAAGCCTTAATGTGCCTTTTGTATTTTTTGTTCTGCCTGTTCATACTGAGCCATGACTACTGTTATGATTACTTTATACTTTTATACTGTTCTGTTCTTTTCTCTTCATATTCAGCTCAGTGCCATGGGTTGATAGGTTGATGGTATAATTACTTTTTTGACTACATTCACCAGCTTTTTCTCAGGTTGAAGCTGTGCTTTTCCTCTGCTGAATTATTCGGTTGAAGCAAAACCCTACATATTCTTGGCCCCTCTATGGATACTTGTGATACACAAAACCAAAAAAATCAGCAACTGGGTTCTTTCAAGCCGTCTTTCCAAATGAGGAAATCTATCTCATTAATTGTCTCTGCTGAACCTGTGCACTTTATTATTTCTGCTTAAATGGGGGGTGGGAATTGTCTTGTTTCCCATACATTTCTTCCTCTGTCATCAGTTACAATAGAGATATAGAATTTCTTCCTCATTAAAATCCACCAACACATTATCAGTCACTGACTTTTAATGTCTCATGATATTTTGTGAGGTAAATCTACAGTATTTGATCTCATACAAGCAATAAATGAAGGCCACCACAAGCAAAGCACCCATCTACTATGTCAGTCACTTAATGAAGGCAATTCAGTTTAGCACAGTATAGTTTGGTGCACTTACAGTGAGTAGACCATCATTATGGGTCATCACTTTTATATACTGATATTATGGCAGCCATCATTTCATATTCATGATTACAGTTTTCATCACAAAGCATGATCTGAAGCTGGTTCCTCAGCCTAAATTGTTGCAATTCATCAATATGAAGCCGTTTCTGCGTGCCAAAATGTTAAGGTGTGATTTAAGAAAAAGGCTTTTGCCTAAAGCTTGCATGGTCAGTTTATATCCAGGCAGTGATGACAGGTATGAGGAGGTAGAGCAGCTTCAGAATGGTGAAATTAACTATGTAGCAGCTTGGAACCAGCACTCAGAGGAAGAGATAATAAAGCCAGTAGAGGATATTGACAAAGAGGAACGCTGTGGGGAAAACTGTGCGGGCATGGCGATCAATATTGTGTGGATTTTCCACAACAAAGACGGATGCTGCCCTGCGAGATGCATCCTTCACTGAGGACAGGCCGCACCCGTGTCCTGACATGTTCTCTTTGGACCCATCGTGGTTGTTGGCATCTCTCTTCTCTGACTGCTCCGTGGCCTCCTCTGCAGATGAGCTGATCTCCACAGACTGGTTTTGTTGAGCGGAGCGGACGATGGGGATGGAGCTGTTGCCATTGGCTTCTCTAAACTCCTTCAAAAGTTCCTAGCAGATAGATAAAGATACATGGTCTGATGCTTACAATGTCTGTGTTATCTGACATGACAATTCAGCTGTTTTACATCTCATGCTTCAGTGCCAAAATGTTGCTCACTCTCTGTAATTCCTCTACAGTCTGGTGTTGCATGGTGTAAAAGTGGGCGCAGGCGTACTCCAGCAGTGCCCCAAAGATGAATGTGAAGCAGATGCCCAGGTAAACATCGATAGCTTTAATGAAGCAGTTTGCATTAGGCAGGGAAGTCCTGGCGCCCATCATCAGAGTTGTCATGGTCAACACTGTAGTCACTCCTGTAGAACAGATTATAATGTCTTTTACATTGGTCCTGAAAAGGGCCAAATGTAAAGAATAATAAATTCTTATTTAAGGCATAAAATGGCCATGATGTGTCATCAGATATGAAGGTAAACTGTTCAATTGAAATAATGGCTTCACTGATAACAAAGGTGCACTTTATATGTGGGCCACAAACTTTGTTTTTGTTAGGTTGGTTAGATTAAGGCTAAGCTTTAGGTTAATGAGGCTCATAGCGCTTCAAAACATGGGTTGGCAGCAGAGTTATGGTGCTTTTCCACTTCACAGTTGTATCACAACTCCACTCAGCACGGCTCCACTCCACTTGTTTTTTTACCTTTTCCTCTAGAGATAGTACCTTGGACCCAGCACTTTTGTAGTACCTGCTCTGGCGAGGTTCCAAGTGAGCTGAGCAAATACTAAAATGTGACGCCGACAGACTGCCGGACACTGATTGGCAACAAGTGTTGTCGCCAGAAGAGTTGCGAGCACGACGTCCGACACAAGAACTGGTGATCGTGAGCCGCAGTGCAACCTCTTCCACCGAATTTTAGTTTAATGACTTTGTGAGAAGGAGCTCCAGTCACGCAGGAAGTACTGAACTAATTTTTAAATTAACAGATTCTCATGATTCAGTACACTGAAAAGAACTGCTTTGCCTGTCACTAGTTTATGTGAGTTTCGTGCTATTACGACCCCGCCCACATAGAGGAGGTACTATAGTAATGGAAAACGACGTGCCTGCTACTAAACCCAGTAGAGTCGAGCCATGCAGAGCCGTGCTGGAACCGTATAGTGGAAAAGTGCCATTAGTCTGCAAAGCAAGCTGCCGCTCATTCAGAAATGCCAAACGTTATCAAACATAAAAAGCCCCACTACTTCTCTCAAAAACATCTCGACCAGTGGAAGTCAAGGGCTGGAGGCAAAAAGGAGAGCTACAGCCACAGTAAGCTCACTCTGTCTCCGTCACATCTTTCCTTCTCTATCATACATGTTGGTGGTGGATATGTAATGGTTTTACAGCCCATTATTTTTGCCGTGTCTTATCCAGACATCATGTGATAATTCTCACAGCTGCAGACGCACTTTTTTTCTGAAAGTCCTCCTGTTGCTGACACTTGAAAATGAATCAAATAAGTTCAGTGTTTACAAATGAAACTGACGGTGGTACAGATATGTATATATTATGTATATATATGTTTGTGTATGAACACAGGGTAAAGCTGAGTATAAGAGCAGCATATAGAGTGTTCCAGAAACTTTGGCAACCACCTCCAATTTTTTTAAAGCTCACTGTTATATATTTTACATACATCCTTTTTAAATATGGTTTCCTAGCTCCTCATCTTGCGCACAGATTTAACCTCCATTTTTCCTGCCTGAGTGTTCAACTGGCGATGTACTGACAAATGCTTTCAGTGAATCCAGGATAGTCAGATACGTCTGTGAACTTAAACCACATCACAGTTAAGAACTTGTTTGATGTAAGACTGCACAAGGTATTGATCCCATGATGATGGAAGAAAAGGGTTAGAGTTAGGGTTAAATATGTATTATTCTGTATTAGTGACGTGATGTTGATAAGCTGCACCTTTACCGTATAAGAAAAACAAGGGATATTGCATGAATCAACACGAGCCCCATAACTGTACACTGTAAATATTCCTCTCTATCATATAGCACATAGTGAAAGATATTATTAACCAATGCATGTTCGAGCTGGTACAGAGGACTGGCTGATCCAGAAGGAGACCCAGGAGAGAACCACCAGCAGAATGGAGGGAACGTACGTCTCCAAGATAAAGAACAACACGTTTCTCCGCAGTGCAAAATGCAGCACCAGCTTGGGGTATCGCCCTGAGGAGAGGAGTAGACATGGTGAGATACTGTGTGTTGAAGTCATTCTATTTCATTTGTGTTTGACATTGAACTTTCCTTTATGCTTCTGCACATGTGAAGGCAGCGCTACGATTTGAAGTACTGTACCTGTTTCGTACACAGCCTCTGAAACTGATGTATAGTAGCTCTCGACACTGTACTGAGCCAGCCGCAGCGTGTCCAGACCCTTCACTGAGTCATTCCCTCTGGTCCAGTAGAACACCACATCCTGCAGGTTGTAGCCCCCTGATTACACACACACACACACACGTGCACACACAAAATCAGCCACATCCAGGTACACTCAGGCTCATTGATATGGCCACAAACGTTACGTTTTGCTCCTTTAACACTTTAACACTAGCTAAAAAGCAAGGCATCGCTCAAATCTGAGCTAAAACATTCAAATGACATGCATTAAAGGACAAACTATGATGACACAATGCGTAATCAATGTTTGATATTAGAGGTAGACTGATTAGACCGATCGGCTGACCTGGTGTTCAAATATCTCTTTCATGATTATTTTTATAGATGTGCTGCAGTGCAGATACAAAGTGCAGACTGGAGAGACAGACCATAGGTGCTGTTCAATAAATGAACACCTAATAATTTTAAGTTGTTAACTAATTATACTCTATTAATCAGACACAAGGTAAAACACAGCTGCCAAAGAAGAGTGACATCATAAATCAGTCAGCAACTAAAATGAAATTTCAAGATAAGCATCAGCCACAGGAAAAAACTGTCAACCTCTAACCTGTATGGTACATTCCACTCTTATTGAGGCAATAATATCACAGTAACTTTTATCATGGGATCCCCAGCCCTTAGGTTACTCCAACTCATTGATGAAGAATGGTCATTGGTGATGATGATGATTCCACATACTTGATGGGAGCTCACAGGTTTTACTCACAGCTCTCCAGCTGCAGAGTGCACACCTGTTTGTCCATGGGATACTTGGTCAGGTCCATGTTGCAGGCGATCGTGGCCGTGATACTGTTGTGTATATTCACAGCGAGAACATTAGATATCTTCAGAAACCAAAGACCGCTGCTAATCTGACTGGGCAAAGACTCATGTCTGAAGTGTCAACATTTCTGATGAATTAATACTTTAATTGTGGCTGATTCTAAAGTGAAATGCAAAACAGACTGTAAAAAAAGGGCAATACAGTGTTTTAATGTATAGTTTTCCTGAAACAATTTAGATGGGTTTTTTTTTTTCTACCATCACTACCGTAAAATCAGACACTGTCCAGTCAGGAACCGAAAAACATTCCTGAACATGAATGACACATGAATGTCAAAAGCCCTCAGTCCATCATGACATATTTTTACTGTGACTAATAAAAGACTCTAACAGTTACTAACACTGGCTGAACTCTTTGAATTGCAGGGATTCAGTGGGATCCCCTCAGGTTATTTTGATGCCTGACTGATGATGCATTAGTTGTTTTTTTTATTATTATTTTTTAAAAAACAGCCTTTCAAAAAAACAGAAACTCATCCTTTCTCATTTTTTCTGTAACAAGTGCCTCTTTTCTGTTCTTCCAGTTCAGTTTCCTCCTACAAATCTGACATGCCCATTTTGTGACGGATGGAGTATAAATTGCCATTAAATGTCAAACCAATGCAACTTAACCACAAAAAATTAGAATGTACCGAAGGGCATATAGGACGGTTCCATTGCTGAAGATGCGTATGAGGCGGTTTTCCACTGTGACGTCATGCAGGAAGGAGCGTTTGGAGTCGGGGATGAAGGTGTCAGGGATCCAGAGCAGTGACACCAGGCGTCCGTCCAAACTGACACTCCCATTTCCTGGAAAAACCAGCCTGGAATCACGCCAGCGCTGACGGAGGAAGATGGTTGCTGTGTAGTCCTTGGGAAAAAAAAAATGATGTAAATCATTATTCATTAATTCTTTTGAATGACACATATTCACATGCTCCCTGATTGACACACTGACAAAGAAGAGTAAAAAGCATTATATACCATATTGATTTCAGAGATGGCGTCAATACTGGCGATATCAAGGCTCATTCCAATTTCCACAGGGCCTTCTATCAAAGACAGAGACTGGAAATGAGTCTATTCTCAATTAGGGGACACTCGTGGACACAAATGTCCCCTATTTTAAAGTGTTTTAAAATGAAACAATTACTTTCCCAGCTCCTTGTTACCATTAAAATTAGGTCTGAGGTAACGGTTGTATCCTTTCATCAGCTTCTGAATTGTTGGCTGAAGCTGGGAGTCGTTCCATTCACCCCAGTGATGATTATGAAACATGCAAGTGCTGATAGAAAGAGAGGAATGAGAACGACAAAATGGTGGGAAATTGGCAATAACTGTGCAGGACATAAGCAGATAATTTACATTTTCAATCAATACACTGTAAATATCTCAGCGTGTGTGTGTGTTATTCGACCTAAGGTACTCACCCCTGCGTAAATGCCAGGCTGAGGATCAGTAGCGCGTGTAGCTGCTCACACATTGTGGATTGTCAGCAGCTCTGGTGGTGGAGGTGAGACACAGGCCACAGCCTGAATTACTGACCACAAATCATACTCCTGCACATTTAAATTTTAATGGGATAACACAGTTTCACCATAGGGGGCAGCACTTCAGCCACTGCAATCACAAACCTCAGGGGAAATCTGCAGCACAGCGGCCACTCTCACACTTTGAGGTGCCCTTCTCCCCGCCCCAGTAGTTGCAAAATTTACTGAAAGCTTCTATTGATTTCCACCTGCCTGTCGCTGTGAAAACATCCACAGTAATTCCATTTGGTGGTCACACACACAAACAATACTGTCAGTGTAACTTAAGAGAGCATTACTTGGACTTAAAATGATAACTTTGACTAAATTATAACTTCTTACACTAAATTTAACACCTTAAACATTAAAAATTATCTTTCATTAATAATTTAAAGCATCAGTGCATACATTTGGGTGATTTTTTATGTTTATGTTTTTCTGTCTGTCTGGCCTCTGTCAAGCAATACTATCAAACCTGGCTGAGGGTGCGTTTGTGTGTATACACTGCAGTGCAGGGGCGAGTGGGGCAAGAATCCTGCTCAGTGATCAGTCAAATTCACAACTTAAACTTTGCATGGGTGCATGTTTGTGTTTTAAGTCATATTACAACCTGGGTGCCGCTGTTTTTTTTTTTTTCTTTGTCTGTTCTGACTTGAAAATAATCACAGGAATGTCAGTGGCAGTGTCAGGATTTTGTGAACTCATCTGGCAATGATATGAATCCAACGCACGTTTGTATGCCTTTTGCCCCACAATGACACTGTGTAAATGTTCCCACAAAATGAGTAATGCCTAGACACACACACAGAGACCACAACAGGGATAAAGCAGTGTCTAAATGATACATAGTGCACTCACATATTTACACATGTTTTTTTCTGTTTCCTGCACACAAGTATGTTGTATAGTCACCTGCTGATTTATGTGACCACTACTGTATGGCTTATTCACAAAGCTGCTGTCCAAACTAATCTCAATCTATGATTTATTCCTATTTGTCTGATTTTTCTCTCACCACCACTGTCTCCTGAATCCCACTTGCAAATCCTATGTTCCCATCTAATTAATCAGAATCAATAACGCATCTGTTCATATTTGCAGCTGTTCCTGAGGCAAATATGTGAAAACATTTTATTGACTTCTTCCCAAAATCTCAGAAAACATTTCCATTAAATATCTAATCTATTATTTACACAGCACATAAAGACATTGGATCATTTTAAGACCGAATTGGTTTTTATTCATTCTATTATGTACATTAGTTAAGACTAAAGTCTGTTGGTTTGTTTTGTGCTGCTTCAGTCTCTCATTCCTCTTTGAGTCCACACTTCATTAATCAAATGTATTGACAACTGTTTAGAAAAGCACATTTGCCAAACGAAATCCTCTGCATTTGCTCTTCTTTACTTTGGCTCAGAACCAACATTCAAACAGAGTGGCATGCAAATCCCCCCCCAAAAAAAATCTTTTTATTTCATCACTCTGAACACACGTTTGTGTGTCTTTGTGCACGTTTTGTTTTTTAATTCTCAGATTTCTCTGTCCCTCTCTCCTACCTGTGTCAATCTTCCTTCTCCACTCCTCTTCTCTCTCAGCTCTTTCCTTTGTTTCCTCCTCCACTCCTCTGTTTTCCTCAGTCCTTAATGTTCCCAGTGGCTGAGATTTTTCAATTTCCTTAATTTGTAATTGAATCCCAGTGTTTCTTCCACCTACCAATAAATCACAGCTGCTCCAGTTTTGCGGTCGTGGTGGTTTGAGAGTCTGCTGTTGGTGTTTTAGTGTGTGTGCACATCTCCCTTTAAATCTCTGCACAGCTTTATTCATCTCTTTACTGAGCCACTGCGCACCCCCTCCCTCCCTCTATTTCTCTCTCTCTCCCTCTCTCTACTTATGCCACTCAGCCGCTCATTTACACTGCATCAATCTCTCTTTTTTCTCTCCCTCCCTCTCCCTCTCCCTCTCTCTCTCTCTCTCTCACACATGCACATGTATTCTTCCACAGCCCTCTTAGTCAGGAGAAAAATAATTCATTCCTTTGTCTCTTACCCTAACCTTCACCAGCAAAACTGAATGCCAAACCACTTAACCGAACCCTAACTTAAACCCAGTTCTACCCATAACTCTAACACCAAGTCTTAACCAAGAAAAAAAAAATTTAATGTTGTGAGGATCAGCCAAAATGTGAAGACTTTCCCATTATTTACTCATTTCCCATGGTGTATATTTTTTCTGGTCCTCACAAAGACATATATAACTATGAACAAACACAGACACACACACTCAGGACTCTCATTGACTTCTATTCATTTGGACAGCCAAACCAAAGTTTTTTTCCTTAACTTAAAACCAAGTTAGTGTCTAACCCTCACCTTAACCCTGAACCACAAATTAAATCTTAGCTTCAAATTGAACCAGTTACTGAGGTTCTGCCTCATTAGGACCAAGCTTTGGTCTCCATGAGGACTTCTGATCCTGACAAGGTCAGTGTTTATTCCAGAAAAGGTCGTAAACAGGTACCAAATACAAGCACTCACACTCACACCTGCATGTGTGCCATCATGCATGTTGTACTTTTTCTTTTACTACCTTTCTCTTCCTCATTGTTCATCCTTCTGACTCTCCTGATTCCCTTCTTTCAAATTACGCTGCACCTGCTCTGGGCTTCACATACTCCCCTCACTGTGACTTCCCCTCTCCCTGCTGACCAGTCACTCTGTCACCTTGCATCACCGTCATCAGTGGGATAAGTTTCCTCTCAGTTCAGTTTCTATTGTCTCTTTCATAAATTGCTCCTGTATGAGATAAAAGGACCACGTTTAACTCTTTTACCTTTTACAAAACTATGTCCTCCTATCTTTTCTACCATAGCCAACAATTTCTGAATTTCAAATGTAACCCTGCTGATTTCAAGCTATAGAAGAACTCATTGATGCTGATGGCGATTATTGGGAAAAACCCAGGAAAAGAATTTTGGTATTTTATAATAGCAATGACTTGTTGACACTCAGTAGTCAGTCATGGTCTGCAAAGGCCAAACAGCTTTGTGCGTTAAACGGCCCATCATTCAGTTCCAGAACTGTTGACATTGTGTGATTAATCTTCATAAGCCCTTTGTTCTTTTCTGGCGTGGTCGCCGAGCTTCACCTCCAATTAGCCGTACCTCTAACATCCCACTGGCAGGAGCTCCAGCATGTGTGAGAAAGCCTTGGGGGTATACTGCCTAATAACGCCTTATATGATTGCAGTGCTGACACTCAACCTGCCGCAGCCATATTCCATATATACTGACTGATGATATTCAGTGCTTACCTACTAGCTGATGTATAACTATCCCATTGTAATAATGCAGTAACATGACAGATATAACGCTCTCCAATTCTTAAAGTGCCTTTATTGTGGAGTAAATGGCAATGCAAAGTACTTTGTAAGAAGATAAGATAATCTGATATACACATCCCCTTTGGTAATCATGTGAGGGCAGACACAAACCTTGAAAGAGATAAATGGAGACTTGCATCGAGCACCTGAGGGTGAAATGGAAATAATTGAGCTGTAAGTTAGAAGGTTAATGAATAATTATAATCAGAGCAGCAGTTTTTGAGAGGCAGACAATTTAACATCCCCTTTGGCTCTTGCCTCCTCTTACAACTCAAATGCACATAAAACACTTATTTACCCATTTCTGTCTGTTTCTCATTGATTACCCAGATTACTCCTTCTTTTTTCTTGTTCTTCCATTTCTACATCTTCATAATCAATCCTTTCATCCCCTGTGTATCTGCCAGCTTGATTCTGTCATGTTGCTTTACGTCTATGGTCACTCAAATCAGCATTAAAAGTCTTATTATAACAAATAATAATTCATTTGCCAGAATGTCTAAATGTGGCTGCAGTTAAATCCAAATGTTCAGGCTGTAGAAATGTACCAGGAGGTGATAAATCTGGCAGTGACACAACTGGCAGCAGTCAGTTTCCAAACCAGATTAAAAGTCTGGAGCAGGATACAAATGCAGGAGACATTTCATTCTAAGTGTTTTCTCAGCAGAGATTTATACATGGCTGTATAAAAACATATTGCGGCTCTCTACAAAGCTGTTACATCGAGCGAAGTTAGTAATGATGGTTAATCTCTGAGTTTCACTTGGTAATTGTGAAACAGAATTGGGATTATAGAACGATAATATAATAAATCAGGATATCTAATCTGACATTTGTGTCAATTTACCTCAGTTTATGAAAGGTGTTGTGCTAGTCGCATGTGGAGGACATTCATGTTTGGAATCATTTTTTTTTTTTGCTGAGGTTTATGTTTTCTGCTGTGTTCTTTACCAACTCTAAATTATTGTTATCCTAGGCTAAATGCTCCATTTGTGGCTTATTTCGTTGAAAACAGCTGCCTCCTGCTGGTAAACTACACTATAGCTGCTTTCAGACGTGCACTGCACTCCAGGAGAGGAGGCTATGTCTGAATGCAAATGATCCCAGAAGATGCCACAGAGATTCTCCGGAGATTCTTCTGCTGTTGTAAATGCGTTACTGCGTTTGTCATGTGACAAATGGGAGGTATGGTTGTGCATTAATTTTTGTCCGACTTTACCGGCAGTTAATAACAGGGGCAACATATTCTATAAGGAAAGGATTATGCACTACTTTTTGTTCAGTCCTATGAAGGTCCAGCTACTCGAATGATCATTGCACAACAGCGTTATGATCTTAAGTACAATGGCGGACATTCCTTTTTGTGGAAAATATAATATTTACAGAATCACATTTTTTTTTGTCTGTGGTGTCTATTTTTTTGACATTGAGTGTTTTTATGCTGCGATGGGAAGTCGTTTGCAGTCTCTTTGCCTCAAGTTGTAATGAAATAACATACTGCACTGGCTATTTTATTGTAAGAGTAGCAAGTAGATTAAACTCAAAAGGCTGAGAAGAGCTATAGATTCAATTGTTGACTTTTAGTTTAGTTAATATATCAGTTGTGGGCACTTGTTGGCACGATGAAGTAGTAGTAACCATTGACTTAGTAAGGAATTCAAAGACAAACTGAATGGTTTAATCAGTAACAAGTGAAGCCATATCATTAGGTTAAGTTGTGTGACTGTGCATAGGCTATGCATCTACAGAGCTTATTAGTCTCAGCTTATGTTACATGTCAGTAACTGTCCCCTATTGACCATTTCCGTACATAATTTTTCCACCATAATGCAGTCTTGTAAAGCTTGTCTAACAACACTCTGCAGCTATACCATCTTCCATCTATACATAGATACATGCATACTCTACATTCTTTACATACATACTAGAAACACTTTGCATAACATCCCCTATCATTTCCTTTGACTCTTATGTATGTTTTTTTTTCTTAAAGTCCCTGCCATACAGCCACTTAATCCACTGTATCTCTTTGCCTGTGTCTCTGACTTAGTGTATATTTCTCTGCCTACCTCTCTGAATAAGTATTTTGATGATACTACATTTCAGGTCATGTTCATTTCCACGGTACCACCAGAAAAAGGAAAGGTGCTGCATCTGTGCATTGGCCTTGTGATTTGCTGTCATTTGACATATGGAAATGTGGCAGGGTTACTCATTAGACAAATATGGATAAATCTCTGTGAAATGATAGTCACAGCTGTCATGTCTGAAAGGATGAATCAGTCCACACTGTCATATCTCTTTGTGGCTTTCTTGTCCATGCATGAGGTGGGTTAAGTATTTTCTGCCCTGTCCCTGTTCACAATAAACATGAACTTGTATTTAAGCATTGTCTCAACCCTTTGTTTCACAGGTCTGCTCACTCGTCTCTCTTGACTTGCTCCCTAAGCTCTACCACTGGCAAAGTTTGAGGCTGCTCTTTACCTTCTTATCACTGAGCTGACTACAGTTTCTGAATAAAGTAAGTTTCATTACCCATCTGCCACTGAGCTTCTGTTCTCGAAGTGGTCAGCTCACTTATGATAAATCCTTATGTTTAAACATCATTCCTTATGTTAATTCTCTGTTGTTAAAGTTTTGCTGAGGTGGTTTTATTGCTTGTCTGAATATGATCACTTATGTGACATTAACTGTCTGGTCCCTTGGGTACAATATATCCACTAAAGTATAATTAAAATGCTTGGAAGACAGTGTTCATATAGCATGGCCCCACATTCTGTCTGGGACTGGGAGCAGAAATCAGCCTTCAGGAATACTAAACGCAACTGCCTTCAGTATCACTAAAGTGCCTTATTAAAAG
Source organism: Brachirus orientalis (assembly GCA_016785285.1). Classification (NCBI taxonomy): domain Eukaryota; kingdom Metazoa; phylum Chordata; class Actinopteri; order Pleuronectiformes; family Soleidae; genus Brachirus; species Brachirus orientalis. Next base: position 2,387,331 of record JAFBJR010000138.1, read on the forward strand.
TGCATTGGTGCACTTTTTAGGGGAATAGAAACAATGTGACAAAAACAAGGGTTGGAGGGCAGCACTGGTTTATGAGCTCTTTTCTAACTTCTCATTATATTTTTTATTATATTTTTCATTTCACCACATCCTCTTCCTCCTACATAACAGTTTACCAGCAGCAGTGGTGGTGATACACAAAAGTAATTGAGCCAATAGTTTATTCTTCAAGAAATCTTTATCCAACATATGTTAAAACAGCCGGAACATCCTCAGATCTGTATACTCTTGGGTGTTGTGGATTTTCTGTAGGTTTGTACTCAATATTAATATATAAAATATCAGAAACTACAAGAAGAAATAAGAAACTATAGTAAACAACAGACACTAATAAAATAAAATTTCTAATAAATCAAATAGGCAACAGTTAACTTTGGCATTCCTATAGTGGTTAACTGCTTAGTTGCAGAGTCGTAAATTCACAGCAGCAGTAAATGCTGTTCAGGACTATGAACCTCACTATGAAAAGCACTGCAGATACTGGATGAAAGCTATTCTCTTCATTACTTTGGAGACAGATTAAAAGAGCTATTTGTACCACAATAAAAATGATGGGCAACATGATTTCATTTCATCATTACACTTTACAATCAGTTTAACATCATTAGGACAATTATACACCAAAATGTTGTAGTAGAGTTGCATTTAAATCAGGAGGAGCATTTTTGTCAACTTTGACTCAGGCCAAATCTTAGCATTTGGAGCCACTCTACAAATACTTTACGTTCATTAAATGAGCAGCTGCTTTGCCAATTCCCCATGAGGACTTTGGGATTTGGAACTCAGCCCAGAGGGGGTTAAAATAGAATAATCCAGTGTGAAGTAATCTGCTTGCTCCCTTGATGCTACCATTTTTTTTCTTTCTTGTCTTCAGCCAGCTGCATTACCTGAAATAGCCAAGTAGTTATTTAATCTTCAAACTTTTGCATCCTGCAGATTTGAAAACAAGTGGAATGTGGCTTACTATCTGCAAAACCACTGTCAAGTTTTCAGCTTTTGGGACAGTCAAACATTTCTTCTTGAGCAAACCGACACTGTGAATTGCTATATATTGTAAATCCACCTGAGTGAGTGACTCATTTACTCTTTGAACTACAATACAGCTGGCAGGGAAAATAAAATTTGCATGACTTTAACAGACTGTTACTGTAAGTCTACAGATAAAAACACCCACATACATCGTTCTCCAATTCTTTATCAAACAACCATCAATCATTTTATCCTTACGGATAAGCTCATACATATTTCAATAGGCAAATCTTGTGTTGATATCATAATAATATAGATTCCACTCCGTTACATTAATCCACACTGCATTTATTTTTGCTCTGTGTGCATGCTGAGGGTGAGCCACTCTCTCCTGGTCATAGATATCCTGCCCACTCTGTCTTCAGATTCACCTGGGCTGTTATTAGTGCTGTCAGTAGTAAAGACTGAAAGCACCTCTCTGTGGACATGATGCATCAAGACCCACCAGCAAGGAAAGTCTTCCTTCATTAGAAATTCAATTTTTACCCTGCAAAGCTGTAAGACTTCACTATCCCCTCAGCCATCACACTAGCAAATCAGTCAAGTCAAGTCAAGAATGTGAATCCAAATGCAAAAAATCAAAGCAGAATTATAACTATTTTTATTATTTTTTATGTAATTGAATGCTTTTAAATTTATGTCCAAACACTAAACCAGAAGACACCAGTGGGATGTTGGGAAAGGAAAAGATAAATGTTGAGACACAGTGTGAGGATAATCTCCTGAGGTAATGCTGGACCACAACTATAATGCCTGCATGAATTATTGATTTTTTAAAAAAGGTTGCATACGTGCAGCCAATATAATTGACCACACAATAATATGTTAGATTTATGAATAGTTTCATACAGTTGATAACTGCTATACAACAGTTGACGATACCATGGATGTAGCAGTGGTGGAAATGTCCTTTAAGAAAAAAAAGCTGCAGACAGAGGTCAAGCTTAATCTTAAGTCTGGGCAAAGAACCATAGCCAAGCTGATGGCCAGCTTTTCATCCTTCAAATGTAATAATAGCTAGGTAGAATTCTTTTTTTTTTTTTTTTTTTTTTTTTTTACAGTTGATAACTGCTATACAACAGTTGACGATACCATGGATGTAGCAGTGGTGGAAATGTCCTTTAAGAAAAAAAAGCTGCAGACAGAGGTCAAGCTCTTTTTTTTTTTTTTTTTTTTTTTTTTTTTTTTTTTTTTTTAATCATTTTGCTGCTCAGTAGGTAACTACTTACAACTTTTAAGGTGGGATATTTCTATGTGTATATATATATATATATATAATAGTTCCAGTTAGTCATGCTGGAACTGTGTAGTGGAAAAGCACCATTAATGGTGGTGCATGTAATGTCAGCAGGAAACAGCTGTAGTGGACTTTTTTCATGTGTATAATGTCCTCTGTAAAGGGTATTCATCTAAAACACCTTATGGAACAGAGACGGATGGGACATCCTGTCACTGTGTAAGTCATTCTGAAGTCTTCTAATGACTCTAATGAGACCGGCTCTGTGCTTGCCTATGAGGCTGGGATGCAGTATGAATGGAGGCAGCAGGTCTGCTGTGGGAAATGATTGAGACCGGTTTCCTCAGAGAGAGGACACTGACTTGATGAATGGTTCAAGTATTGTGTCTAGTGTAACGCTTTTGTACAGAAACTCCGCTGTGATGAGGAGTTCAATAAGGTGTGGGACATGGCCACAGCTGCCAATGCATTACTGATGCCTTCGATGCCCAAATGGAGATGCAAAACAACTCGTGTATGGATGGATGTGTTGTTGTGGGAACTACAGGACAAAGGGATGATGGTGACCACAAAGAACGTCGAACAAAGACTGTAATGCAGCACTGTTGATTCAGTGCTTGGACAGATGATCACAGTTTCAGTGATTGCAACTCACAGCTGGCAAGTGCATTTGAAGTTGCTGAATTTTTTTTCAGACACACAAAAACAATTATTGTCAATATATGGGCATTGGACAATACAATCCTCTCAGAGTACCACACACATCTGCTCTCAATGCCCAGTGTACAGAGTGCTTTCAATCATCCGGGGCCTCCACAGCAATGTGCGAAAATTCATTTTCCACATTGAGCATTGTTTTTGGACCACCTCCATGCAATGCTCCACAAAAGTAAGGCCCACTTACTGTAACTGGCGTTCAAGAGGGACGAAAATGCAAAACTCAGTGGAGGGACACAATTCTTCACAGGTTCAGCATCAACACTCGCTGCCTACAGCTCTTCTAAAGGTAAGATATGTGTTTGGTTAAATTTGTGAAGCCGGCCTTAACTTTCATGTTTATTATTATGCAGTGTGTTGACTTTGCATGTTTTAGAAAAAAAAACAAAAACAAAACAAACAAAAAAAAAATACCATGAAATGCCAACTATAACTTGAAATGCTGGCAGAAATTTGTTTAGTATAGTGTATCTTTTTTTTTGCAGTTTTACACTTTCTTCTAACACCTTACTCATTCCAGCCTATGCTGTGTCCTTTTTCTTTTCTCAGTTCTCTCCATCTTTACATCGGTCGATCATTTACCAATAAGTGCTCTGTTCATTTATAACAAGCATGCTGAAGTGTGAAGCCATTATCCAGAACTGCAGATCCCATGGGATCTCTTGCTGCTTCAGGTCACCGAATCGGCTGTAACCCTGGCAACAGTCACGAAAAAGGATGGGTAGAGGTACACATAAACACTTTGTGGAGGTTTTTTTAGTTTACATGTTTTGGAGGTTCATGTGGCTGTTACATCATGATAACTTTTGTCTCCATTAATTCCCTTCATTTGAACATTGCCTGCATCTCTCTGTTCAAAGTATTCAGTTCAGCGCTGAACTCTGGCTCCTATCTAATTTCTTGCCTTTCTTCTCTTTATCATGGCACCTTTTCCCTTTGTCAAATCAGTGTACTGACCCATAGTCCCTCTTCCCAGGAGTCTATACCTGGAGCAAGTCTTGTCCCTTTTGTCCATCTACTTGAAATTCAGATGAGTGAAGTGTCAGGAGTGGTTATCATCTGGAACTGGGGAACCTCATTTAATTCCACAGAACAGAAGAGAGGTGGACAGGGAAAAACATTGCATGTCACCTGTAGCCTGCCAACTGTGATGGGCCAATTATAATGTAAAAAGTGTGTCAGATGTGTTGTTAGTCAACATTGATCTTGTCAGGACCAGTGGTCCTCATGGAATCCTAAAAAGGCAGAATCTCATTTCTGAAGTACTGGTTAAGGTAAGGGCCAAGATTTGAATTGTTGTTAGGTTACGGTTAAGGTTAGGCATATTTAAAAGTTTAGGGATAATGCTTTATAACTACTTTGCTCATCGATCTCTTTTAATAGTAATAAAAGAGTAATAGTAATAGCGAGTAATTATACAGAACTGAATTTTTGACTAAACCAGAGCTGTTTTTTTTGATTTATTGTTAATTTTGTGATGGAAAATTTAACACTGTCTAATTGGAGCAAAGTTGTTATTTATTGACCTGTTTTAGTAGTACCAGTTCTCAAATGGGGGCCTGCAAACCCCCGATGGTCTGTGTTACACTGTTAGGGGAAACTTTCCAGATTTATTCATTAATAGTATATTAAATTATGTTATAGTAGTATATTAAATTAAATTACCCTAAATTAATCTTCATTTTCTAATCAAATATAGTTTCTTTAACCAAATAATCTTTATAATTATATAATGTAATATCAAATTAGTGTAAAGTTAATATACTGAATATGGGTAATATATAGGCATTTTTGTACCCACTATTTTTTGGTCAATTACAGCTCAAGAGCAGCCATTTTTGCCTAGATAAGCTTCGCTCACAGATACACAGGAGAAAATAAATGACCTGCATGGCTCAGATAACTCAACCTAACAATAAATCCATATTTATTTAATGGAATGATGGATACAGGGCCAGACTGTATTAGGCAAAATGTAGTAGTCAGCTCTTTGATGTTTATGTGAGGGAGTAGGTGAGTGAGTGAGTGAGTTGACAGCCCCTAAATACAGCTACTGAAGTTAGCTGTCAAATAAGGATTTTACCTGCAGCCATTGACGGACACGACTCATTTGCATGGTCAAAGGAAATTCTTGCACACACACAGATGCATGCATGTGGACACATACTGGTCCTCCTTGTGCCACAGGGCTGAAGACACACCAATTAGTGTGTCAGTTGATTTATACAGAAACTGCTGAAAAAGTCAGTGAATAGATGAGGGATAAAAAAAAAGGTTGAGGCTGTACGTCTTCTTTTGCTTGTTTTCAGTGAATGTGCATTGACTTCAGTGGGAATAAATAGCCAATTATTGAGTAATAGGTATCAAACACACAGTGAAGTTTTTGTATCCACAATTCCTATTCTTTGATGAATGGATGTCAACATAAAGTCATGAGAAAATGTAATTTCTCTGGCTAGGTCTTCTGCAGTACATTCATTGCTTGTCACACTAATGGTGCATGATCCCTATTATATGAACAAACTGACACTTTATGAGTAATTAATCAAAACTAATTTATTTCCCCTTTCTGCATAACTCACTTCAAATATAGCTGTTCAGCAAATGGACCTCTGCTTAAATATTCATTACATAATTACAAAATGTTTCCAACAATTTTCATTCTGTACATGAAAAATGTCATTTTGGCAGTATTATTTCAGTATGACTGTGCCCATCTGGCCATGTTCAGACAAAATACAGCCATGGTTGTCTTGTACTTTTTCACTCTCACACATATGATAGGGAAGATTATTTTGTACAAATGTTCTTAAATGTGACAAATCCCATATACTGTACATGGATGATGTCATGATGCAGTAGCTAGCCATTACACTGTGCTACTTATACGAGCAGGGAAAAGGGGGTGATATAATGAATATCATGTGGAAAGTAAATTCATGTATTCATGCTGTGGGAGCCACTTTTTTCCTCCCTGGTGTTTTCATGCCATACTTGAGCAGTTACAAATACGAATTTCCCTCTGTGTGTTTTTTTTTTTTAATGTTACCACCATTTCCATTTTACACCATCTTGGACACTTGTGAATAATTATCTCACCTCCACTTACACTTCTTATATCCTCATCCTCCTCTTATTCTCTCCCTCTCTTTTTCCACTAAACCATAAGAGCCACAGACAACCCACCTATGTCGAATTCCTCCCTGTATGTTCTTGTGTCATGTGCCATATTTATATGTAAAATGAGAAGGCCTAAGTATGGGGGTGTGAGCTATAGATATGTACAAACACATATGCTTTGGATGATGAAACACTTATCACTCAGCCGATCCCTTTACGTGCATACTCAAATCTGTTATCGCTAGTGTGGCCACATAATCAATTACTCAGCAAGGAAATTGACCTTGGCACAGAAGAAAAAGAGCACAAATATGTCTCAACAAATGTCACTCTATGGATCACACATTATATCCTTTATTACTGGTGATACATTTTCATGGTGAAACATTTGTTGGATGTAACTGTTTGTGTTAAGTTTATTGACTCACTAAGTGGCCATTATAGAAAGAGTACATATCTCTGGTGGATTGATCTATGCCGCGTAGTCATGTATGAAACCCTCAATTAACGGAGCATATAATTAAATTGATTCTCACTTTGACCCCCAGAGATGTGCACAGTAATGAAAAATCAGATCAATATGTATAGTTGTGCTCATGAGTTCACATACCTTGGCAGAATGTGTAATTTTTTGACCTTTTCACAGAGAATATGAATAATAATACAAAAAGCATACAATAAACAATAATACAAGAAACAACCCAAATGACCCAGATCAAAAATTTACATAACCTAGTTATTACTAACATTATTTGGCCCCTTTGACATCTTTTGTAATAGTTGTGGATAAGGAACTTTCTGTTCTCAGATGGTAAAGCTGAAAGTCTCCAGTTCTTGTTAGTTCTTGGTCTGTCTTGCATGAACTGCACATTTGGGATCTTCCCAAAGTGGCTCAATTATTCTGAGGTCAGTAGACTGAGATGACCAGAACCTTCACTTTTTTTCTGCTGTAGCCAATGACAGGTCAACTTGGCCTTGTGTTTTGGATCATTGTCATGTTGGAACATCCAAGTGCATCCCATGAGCAGCTTCTGGGCTGATTAGTGCAAATGTTCCTCCTGTATTTTCTGATAACATTCTGCATTTATCTTTCCATAAATTTGGACCAAGTTTCCTGTGCCTTTGGGGCTCACACATCCCCAAAACATGGTGGACTTTTCATCATAGCTCTTGTTGACTCCTCTCCAAATGTAGTGTTTAAGGTTGTGGCCATAAATTTTAATTTTGGTCTCATCACACCAAATAACTTGTGTCTCTGTGCTGTTTGGTGTATTGTAAGTGAGCTGCTTTGTGACATAGTATTGGCTTTCTTCATGACGACTCGACCATGCAGCCCATTTTTCCTTCAAGTGCCTCCTTATTGTGCATTTTGAACCATCCACACCTCTGTTTTTTACAGAGTCCTGTATGACAGCTGAAGTTATTTGTGCGTTTTTCTTTGCATCCGAACAATTTTCCTGGCAGTTCTGGCTAAAATTTTTGTTGGTCTACCTGACTGTGGCTTGGTTTCAACAGAATCCCTCATTTTCCACTGATATATTTTTACATCCTTTTCCTGTTATATAAAGTTCTACATTCTCCTGCAGATCTTTTGATACTTCTTTTATTTTCTCCATGCCTCAGAATCCAGCAGCATCAGTGCAACACTGGATGAAACATGCAGGGGTCTGTGTCTGTCAGGAGCCCAGTCTTTTATACACACACACACACACACACACATACACACACACACACACACACACACATACACACACACACACACACACTGATTACAAGCAAACAGATCACAGGTGAGGATGGTTAACTTTAGTAGCCATTTAAACTGTGTTAACTGTTATCAGACCAAAACCTCCAGGGCATGTAAACTTTTGATCAGGGTTATTTGGGTAGTTTCTGTTATCATAATGATTTAAAAAGAGCAAACACAATTGTTTGATGATAAATGGCTTCACCCACCCACTAACCATGAGTGATAGAAATGTTTTTCTATTATTATTCATATTCTCTGAAAAATGGCCAAAAAAATAAATAAATAAATCACAGATTCTGCCATGGTGTGTAAACTTTTGAGCACAATTGAAAGAAGGTTTGGAGGTTTAGTCTCTTCATTACCAGACCAGTAAGACTGTAGCATGGTACCTCACCCAAAAGCACCACCATATGTGTTTAACCGTGAACCTGATCCTTTCTTTCATTGACCACTAGATGGACTCTTTCCTTCACTGTCAGATGCTTGCACACATTGCACCTGCACAGGTTACTTCACCTTCCAGGAGAAACAGGTGGGAAATTCTGTCCAAGCTGTCTATAAAAATTGATAATTTTGTTGTCATTTATCAAACCCCCCTTTTTTTTGGCTGAGACATTATTTCTGACTCTGACTGTACACACCTGCAGACAAACTAAGATTGAAGGTCCACATTGGTCTGGTATTCATTTCCCAAATTACACTCTATCCTGAGGGCTGAGAAAACAGAATTGTTCTCCAACTCTTATATAAAAAGCATGAAATAGAAAACAAAGAAATGCGGTTTATGCAATGTGTTGTAACACCCGACACAACCACCTTTATTTCAGAGGGGGTGGTTATGATGGCAGGAGGCAGTTGTAAGAGGAGGACCACTGCACTAAATGAACCATACAACCACCAAAACAAGGATCTAGCTCTTGAACTATCGATGAACTTGCTATGCATGCAGCCACTCACATTTTGAGCCGCATGTGACATTTGCATAGGGGTGCAGGTGTGTGCTGATGGAGGTGCACTGATGAAGACATTTATGTCACTGGGACCATGGCAGATCCTTACAAACATGCAGACACAGAAAGTATGAAAGACATCAATAGACGTGTAAAGTAAATTTTGGTCAAATTATTGATTCCTTCCTCAAAAAGAAGAATTTATAAAAGCCTCAAGGGAACTTTTGCTGAATCTTCTGAGCACTAAAATATTTCCCATAATACATTATGTTTATTCAACTTCTGAACTTTTGTTTGCTGGGATATTTGTTTTGCAGCCAAGTAAAACACAAATAAATAGACTTGATTTGTCCTGAACAGTTTAAACAGTTTCATTGTTTCATTTCTCACCTTCATAGGGGCTAATAAACTACTGTCGAATCTTCTGAGCACTAAAATATTTCCCATAATTTTAGATGATTAAAACATCAGTCTGGAAATTAAAATTAAAAAAAATATCCATATAGTTGATTTTCACAAACTTGACAACAGAAAATACATTATGTTTATTCAACTTCTGAACTTTTGTTTGCTGGGATATTTGTTTTGCAGCCAAGTAAAACACAAATAAATAGACTTGATTTGTCCTGAACAGTTTAAACAGTTTCATTGTTTCATTTCTCACCTTCATAGGGGCTAATAAACTACTGTCAGTCTGGATCCTCAACAGTGAACCCGTTCAGTGATGAAAGAGAGTTATTATATTGGTTGAGCTGAACTGTAGGCAAAAATTTATTTTGAATCTTTTTTTTTTTTTTAAGAAATACACAATTTATCTTTCACACTTGAAGTATTACTGTTTATCAGTATAACACTGATAAAATGTAATGTAATAGTAATAGTAGTATACATTTTTCATATATGGCTCTAAATAGTAAATGGAAAATCCCTAATAATGTCAAACCAGTGGAGTCAGTGTGTGAGTGTGTGTGTACCTGGTATTCCTTATATTGTCTTCCTTATGGGGACGAAAATCAAGTTCCCACAAAATAAATCACTACATTTTAAGACAAAGACATGTTTTAAAGTTAGGCTGGGATCAGAGTGAGGTTAAGGTTTCGTGTTATGGTCAATGCAATGTCCCCTGAAGTCATAAAAACCACTGTGTGTGTCTCTGTGCGAGTGTATACTGTATATGCATGTACTCTGTGTTTGTTAGGAGGATATATGACGCCTTGGGCTGACAATCTGATGCAAATCTCAGGTGCAGATTAGCTTGTCTTGTGTATTTACAAGAGAATTGATTACCAGTGGTTTCACAAAGGGACTCTTGAGCTCATGCACTGGAGTTGGTCATCAGATTTCCTGCTGTGGCCAGTGCCAATTCATCTGTGTGCAGCATTCAGGCAAAGCATATAAAGGTTAAAACTGTACAGTGGTATCTTTAGCATTTACATGAAGCTGTGTCGATGAGAGGCTGAGAGTGAATTTTACAAGAATCTTTGTCTCCTAGTTAGCAATGGATCCTTTGTTCTATGTGTGTGAATACATGCACTAGGGGGGAATGGTCAGTGTGCGCAACAACCATGGCCCATGGTTTTTGAAAATAATTGCAACAGTGGGCTTTGCATTGCAGCTCCAACAACAACAAGCATGCTAATAGCCATTCATATGCTGAAACTGAAACATGAAGCCAATCCTGTTTGTTTTTTCATTCTCTTATGGGATTTAGTTTGCTGTTAAGCAATCCATCATCAAAATGAACACACTCTGAATCTCAGTCATGCTCCCTAGTCCACTTTCCAAACTGGTCAATGAAAATAAATGTGAGTCGCTCCCATACAGAGTGTATCGGTGCAAACACTGTTCTGCATTCTAAAATATAGCCTCATTATCACTGTTTGATTCAGCAGGCATCTGCTAGATGTGAATGTAAACTGCTGCAGCTTTACACTCATAAACACTCATTCATTTTCTTCCACCAGAAGGGATTAGATTAGATAAACGTCCAACTGGGAACATCAATAATTCTGCTTGTTATTTTTCCTTTTCTAAGGCATCCAGGTATGACTAGAGAGGTGCACTGAATCTTAACCGAAGCAATAACCGAGGTACTTAAATTTACAATGTGAGCACACATTACGCATTAGCCTTTATTGTATCATTTTTAAGCATGTTCCTGACTAGCCTCTACTGCAGGTATGCAGTTGAACTGCATTGGTAGTCACTGTAAGTCACATCATTGGGTGCTGTTTTCTACCAGAATATGATTTACAACCAGTGCTGTGTTCCATCTATGGTAACAAGCAGATTGTAAATGTGAAGATACTAGAGGGACAGTCAAGGTCACGCGATCTTTATGATACATCCTCTGGTGACCAGGGAAAGTCAGTCAAAGAAATTACACCAGTTCATCAGTTGTGTCATGCAATCTATTTCCACTAAAATCCAAGAATGACAACCTGCAATTGGCGCAACAGGTGACAAATCAGGGGCTGTCCAAGACAGAAAGTAGTTTTTTGTGGATTTGTAGATCACGGTGGTCTGAATTTCTGACATAGCTTATCTGTTTTTTTTTCTCTTAATAACTCTCAATAATATATTCACTGACAAAACTGGCCCAAGGCATAAGCAAACTGAGCATTAGTTCCCAATAGTAGAAAAAAATGTTATTCAACTTATTAAACTTATTATAACTTATAAAAAAATCAATATATCTATCTATATATTTAAACTATATTTAAATAGTGTTTACCTTAAGTTAATTAGTTTCATGTGATAGTTGAAAATTCCACATTTAGCACATATTTGAACATCTGTTCTGAGTCTTAATAACAAAAGCCATTAACCTGGTTTACAGCAAATGTAATGTCTGCTGTTGTCATTTGTTGTTTTTCAATTCAGGTTCAGTTTCACCACACAGTGCTTCACTGAAAAAATGAAAGCATAAATGAATTACAGGCCACATCTGTGATTTTAATATTAAAAAAAACACATAACTCTAATTAATAAAGCTCAATGAATGTTACACTTGTAACAATAACAGTAAAGCTGACTCTGAGGTGGTGGGGTGGTAGGACAGAACATTTCCCCCCTTCTTACTCTTCCTTCCTCTCCCTCCCTCACTGCCATGCCCTGTTCATATCACCATGTTCACTGCATGTTGACATGAAAAATATTTTAGGGTGAAATAGCAATGATTCATATACACACACACTCACATCTTTGTTTGTCTTTAAACTTCACTTTTCCCCAAATCGTGTATATAAGCCATGTTTGGGATGTGGAGATCACTCACTGCCTTATTGTCTGGACACTGGGACACTGGGAGACACAGTTCCACAAAAGCAGGACCTGACGCATTTTTATACCTTTATGTGGAAGACGTTGATTGGATCTGGGCAGACGGGGACTTTCTCTTTGGACAGTGGCTTCTGGACATTTGTCATGGAAACCTGGCGAGTGTCTGAGTATTAAGACATTGTGGAGAGTTATTTTAATCAGCAATTAGTAGAATCTGTGGTTGGAAGTGGTATTTTAATGATGGCGATTTTTTTTTTAAAGAGCATTTTGAGTGTGTTAACTAGACAGCAGCACTTATTATCAGCAGAGGAAATTGCACAGATCACTGACCTTTAAAAGACACAAAAAGGAACAAGGTTATTCAATGACTACTAGACTGAGGACAAGGTGCATTTGCTTTCATCACCTCTGTGCGTGTGTCTCTGTGTTTACACATCAAGCATAATGCACAGTTCGGGCACTGGGCATGACGACATGTCTCCAGGCTTGATGTTCTCTTCTGCCGTTTACTAAACAACCTTGATAGGACATGACTGTTTTAGTAAATACAGAGGGAGTGTGTGCGTCCTTGTGTGTGTTTTGGGTTGATTTGGTACCAGAATAGTTAGCTTTCCATTTGGGTAGCAGTTATCCAAAGTGAAGGTGCATCGCCTCATTTAGAAGTGAATTAACCTGAACAGATTTACTCACTGTCAGACTTTGTAAAATCTTTATCCAGTGCAAAGTGATGTGTGATTTATTTATTTTTTTAAACATCGCTATAATCAGGACAGCTCCTACAAAAACAGTAATCCCTCATGCACAGCGGCTCAGGTGGAATCATCCCTGACTGAGTTTGTATTATAAACATCATTCAATGCCTTGCACTGCAACAATGCATACACACACACGCACGCACACACTCACACACAAACGAATATGTGTGTGTATGTGTGTGTGGGCATCTTCCGTTAGTTCGACAGGTGTATGGAAGACTGCCACGAGCCAGGCAGCAGGTGGAGATGAGGATTTATAGATTTTAATCGTATCACTCTGTTGAGCAATAATTCTACTGCCTGAGGCAAGGAAGGTCTGTAGCTTCAGTAACATGTGATTGATGGATGCTGTGCTGGGTATCCCTCAGTCCTACAGACACAGGTGTGCTCCACACTACACGCACTATATTAGCATTACATCACAGCTATGATACATCACAGCTTAATTGTGACACTGCGATGTACAAAGACGTTTGTAGACAATCAAATAGCTGTGCTGGTGAACATTCTCCGCTGGGAGAAGACAAATGAAGAGTAGAAGAAAGATAAGGAGGAAAGATAAGGCTTAATGACTCAATGTTACATCATGCTTGACGATGTGTAAAATTGGTGGTTGAAGTAACTGTCCAAATAAAGAATACATCTGGTGCAAATATGAGAAACTGAAAAACAGACAAGGGAAGTTCCAAAAAATGGAACTGTTTATTGTGTTCGGAGGTACACTAAAATACACAAATTGACTTTTGTGTCAGTGAGTGAAGTAAATCCCTCCGTTTTTTCTTTTTTTTCTTTTCCCATCTTATCCAAGAATCTCCATCTGGAATCCAGCATTCTTCCCTTCAACCTCATGATCCCCATCCACGGTGTGATCAACTGTTACAAATTTGCATCCGTCTAAAACTGTCTGTTCAAGACAGCAGGAGGAGATGTCTGCTGTTAAGGAAGAAAAAAAGCCCAGTGATGTTTCTTTTGGCAGATACTCACATAAAGGGCACATGCTGAAAAGACATTGCTACTCTTGGTGGTATTTCTTTTTCCTGCCACACAAAGTCTGAACAACATGGGCAGAATAAAATATGACTAAGGCAAACTCTTCATAGAAACAAACAATAACCTCAGATGGACTTATGGTACTAATGTAATGTAATGTAGTTGGGTTGCTGGTATCTCTTTACTGAGTGCACCTTTGTTTTTGTTCCTCTTTTGTCTTTCCTCATCATGCTGATGTTCTGCATCTCTTTTATTGTGTCTTTTCAATTCCTCTCCTAATTGCTTATTACAATTCTGGCATGATTGTGATTTCATGACAGCGCTCTGAGGTTTGAAGCACAACATGTGACACAGTTCAATCTGCTTTCAACTTTGACACAACTAACAAAACAGGACTTATGATCTATAAACCTCATCACTTGTTTGAAATCAGTTATGCAAATTTGGGAAGGTTGACCTCCTAATCTCCAACCACTAAATGTACTTGTTTTTTTTATTTCATAGCAGGATGTCAATTTCCACTCAAGCCAATGAGTCTCAACCATACTTTTCTTTCTTTCTTTCTTTCTTTCTTTCTTTCTTTCTTTCTTTCTTTCTTTCTTTCTTTCTTTCTTTCTCTCTGTGTTTAGTGTAAATGCTGCCATGCTGCCTGTGTTTCAGGGTAAATAAAGGCCTAAGGCTGACAACAATCCAAGCATTTATAGATTTCTCAATAACGTGTGCAGAATAACTGAAGAACTGCGAAGCAGGAAACCTGGAAGATAACAGTGACAAACAGTTCACATCACAGTTTACCCAACATTACAATCACTTTTTAATTGATGAGATTTTCTTGATATATTAGGTCAAACATTTTTTTTTTTGGTGCTGAACTAACTGCAATGTTGTACTGCAATGTGTATGAATTGAAATCTAAACTGATATTACTTCATAAATTACAATCGCTGTATCAAAGCATACAGAGCACATCATATTGATTACCAATTCCATGGACACGTTGCAAAACAGTAACATTATTGTTCTTCTGATTTTATATTTTCACATAAACAGCACATTTAGCAAACATTTACCATGTATGTTCATATTATAATAAAACTTCTCCCATTGACATAATGTGTAAATCTTGTTTTTATCAAATGTTAATATTTAGAATTTTAAAATTTTGTAGATTGCAATATTAGTGTTAATTACTCCCTGTAAAAATTGGACAATAGCCACCAAGTCTAAGAGGAACATTAATATTTGAAAAACTATATACAAATATAAATATATATAAATATAAATACTAATACAAATATTAAAAAAGATTTTCTATCAGTCAGGGGGTCAAACTGTGAAATGTTCATGTAGTACATGCCTAAAAAGCTTAAGAAGAATAATTTATCATTGCAATATACAATTAAAAATGTTGCTTAATGGAAATATGTAAAAACTAGTACTGACATAAAGTTGAGATATTGTCTTTCTTTGCTACCTTTTGAAAATAATGATTGTGGGGGTAAGACCAGTACCTTTAAATGATCTTTAGTTTTGTCCTCAAGTCTTTTGGTTTACCTCACAGAATACAGAGCTTCTGTTCTATATTTTATACTTGTCAATTGAAAACAAACTGAAAACCACTCTCCACGTTGTTGCTACTGTGTTTAATTAGCAGTTACCTACTGGTTCAGCATCTTTACAGCCATTGGTTTTACCGTTGGTCCCTCAGTCTACATCCAGTCAGCAGTATAGTATCTGTGCTCAGATCATGTGATAGAGTTGGAATTCAGTGTTTGGACTAGTGAGGAGGGACAGCATGGGAATGAGTATTTTTGCTGTTTTGAATCAGTTAACTATCAATCACACAGTTATCAGGTTACACTGACATGATATGCAGGATCTTCACTACTGGTCACTGCTTTTTAAGCAGGACTGTTTTTGAGTGAGTGAGTGAGTGAGTGAGTGAGCTTTCTCAAGGTTGCGTGTGGGTTTTTTTTTGGGGGGGGGGGCCTATAGTCAACTGCTCTTGTGTAACTCTTACATTTATTTTTCATTAAATAAAATGAAAGAAAATGCAAATGTTCAACGGTCAAAAAAATTATTTTATTCATAGCAAAAACACAGAATAAAACAACTTACATCAAAAGGCAATTTTTGTACAATAGCAGTTGCACCAACAAACCAACTTTATAAATGTGTAACATTAGGCAACACAGGGACATAGTATGTACAAAGAGCAATCAGCAGCCTTGTACAGCAGCCTTCATCAGAGATTTACACTTAGCAGGAAAATCAGCTTACCTTTTAGCGCACACAAAACTTAGACAACAGTGTAATTTAAGCATGCCTTTAAATGTGCTGTCTGGGCATTGTATGTGTGAGAATCACGGCGTGTAATGGCCTGATGTCAGCAGATCAGATTTAGAATCTGTTAATAGTGAGTAAGATCTGATAGAGACAGGCTTTAGGTTGAATAAAAGCTGACTGAGGATCTGATAGAGAGGCTGACGACGGTTTCAGGGAGGGACACTTGTCGACTGCTGCCGCTGACTCAGCTGTTCCTGTGAGAATCAAAGCCTTCGTACTCTGCTGTCTCACACACTCTAGAGAGCTCAACTGTCTCAGTCAGCGCAAACATACTCTCTCTCTCTCTGTGTGTGTGTGTGTGTGTGTGCTGTCTTTCACATGAAAACCGGTCTAAAAACACTAGTAACAGACAAACAGGTATAACTTCCTGTCAAGAGTCTTTTCAAACCAAACTTTTCCCCTGTCATTTTGTCTTTTCACACCTCAGTGCCCTCTCGATGATAGATAATTCCCGTTGAGCCCAGTGTGGGGTAGAAATGCCCATTGGAGCCAGTGTACTGGCTGAGAATAGGGCTAGTGTACCCTAACGAAGAGTGGGTGGGTGACGAAGAGAGCATAGGGGGAGCTGGACCTTGTGGTACCCACTCTGTCCCCACTGAGTTGTGGGAGTAGTTAATAAAGCTTCCAGGCGGTGCAGGTCTGGGCCCATCTAAAGGAAGATTAATTTGCAGTGACCGGCTTAACCCATCGCCTCCCACCTCAGTGGCTGACGCAGACGTCACACCAGACATTTCAGACAAGAAACTGCTAAGACAAGGTGCAGGACCTGATGATGTCGGCGATGGGATCCTGTCAGGTGTGGGGGAGATGTTAAGGACAGGGTTTCCAGAATGTTTGGGGCTGCCCCTCTCACTGTCACCAGATTCTGGAGCCACTGAACTGCCATCACCACTGGAGAGGGAGTCAGACTTTCTCTTTCTTTTGCGGCGGAAGTTTCCATTGTCAAACATCTTCTCACAGTTTGGGTCAAGCGTCCAGTAGTTGCCCTTTCCTGTGATATAAAAGGTGACAGATGATGAGATTCAGTTGGGAACAACAGCATTATATTCCAACAGCAATTAGAAAAAAATAGAGAAGGATTTGTTATATTTCTTTGACATTCTCTGTCAGAGAGACAGAGATGTTAGAAAGTTAAAAATGGGTTACTTTGCTTTTATAATATTACCTGGGTCATCCTCATCTCTTGGCACTTTTTTGAAGCAGTCATTGAGTGACAGGTTGTGCCTGATCGAATTCTGCCAGCCCGCTTTACTCTTGTTGTAGAAAGGGAAGTTGTCAGCGACGTACTGGTAAATCTGACTCAACGTCAGTCTCTTGTCTGGCGCTCCATGGATAGCCATGGCAATCAGAGCAGAGTAGGAGTAAGGGGGCCTAACCAGCTTCATCAGGTCTTCTTGTGAGGGCAGAGAGAACCAGCTCAGCTCCCCTCCTGGGCCTCCAGCTCCAGCTGGACCCAGGTAAGACCTCTGCATGCCATAGTGCTGAGGAACAAAGGGGGGGCCAGGGTTGCCAGAGGGACCAGTAGTAGCCAGGTATGGTGGTGTGTTGATCCCGGAGCCGTTGAACCACAGGTAAGGGTTCGGGGAGGTGGTGGTGTAGTCACTCAGGTCGTAGGTGGTCGGAGTGGTGCGTTGAGGACTCGGCAGTGAAGGAGGAGGGTAGTAACAGTCACTGTACATGCTGAGCTCAGGTGGCTCCTGTCCCAGACTGGGGAACTGTGGGCCACATCGAGGAGGAGACTGGCCCTGGGTCTCAAATGAAGACATTTTTAAATTTCTTCTCAACTTTCGGTGTCTCTTCTGAACCCCTTGGCTGTCGATGTCCTTTCTGTTGATACCAAACACGTTCTGTGAAAATTCTGTCAGGCCCTGATTGTCCTCATTCGGTCCTTTGTCGGTATTTGAATGCAAGTCTTCTCCAAGTATTAGGCTACTCTTCACTACCCCTTTGTTGTCTGTTTGCCCTTGGTTTATGTCAAGATGTCACCTGTCACACCGGCTTTATCTGTTTCCCTGGAGACACCCATTCTCCTCTGATTGGTTGTTTTTTCCAGGTGAGCTCTTCCCCTCTTTTTTATGCTGTCATCTCATCTGCAGGTTTTCTTCACCCTAAATCGAATAATTTTCCACTTGTACTTGAGTTCAGTTTTTAATGTAAATGATTATGGTGCACATTTATTGAAATAAACTTATATTTGTTTAGCATATTTAGATGAGCCAATTTAAAATACTTCTCCCACTCTCTTGATGAATGATCCTCTCCAGTGTAAAATATGCAGTGAATATCCAGTCTAATATTATTTATTATTTATTTATTTATTTATTTGTTTACTAATAATATCTTGATAACAGACTGACATGTTTGGGCAGAAAACTTACAACGTCTACTACATGTATTTAGTGGTCAGATTTCATTATGTTATGATAAACATTATGTTTGCTGTATAAATCTTTATTTGGAAAACTAAAACCAAGTTCATTGAAAATATAAACACAGGAAAAGCCTTGTGCAGAAATAGAAACAAATAAATACCTTGGGGCTAAGCTAATAGTCCAAATTATAGGCCTTCCTATAGGAAATGGATTCATGTTTGTGAGTGTGTGTGTGTGTTTATAAATATATATATAATGATTAAGATGTAAGGCTTTTTTCAATTTGATTGCAAAACATGAAATTC